>JAQIWG010005180.1:0-14889 GCA_034695025.1 Chamaedrilus cognettii | reverse complement strand
AGGAGACCAAGTGATCCGACGCCTTGACGACACTGAACTGTCCTTAACGACACTGCTTGCTTCGTTTTGAAGGCTTCTTTCGTATTCGCCGAAAGGTGTAACTTCACCTTAAGCCTGTACTAGCCAAGGCTATTATACAACTGAATGCATGGTCTGTAATGTAAGGCATACAAGTTAATCAAAACTACACCATTAGGCTACAATAGGCCTAAGCTCAACAATGGGTTCAATTTAAATTCAACGTTCGTTTTAATGTCTAATGATGCAATGCCACAAGCCTAAAGATGACCATTAATAGATATTAAGCATAACATATTATAACAATGACTTGCTGGATAATTGCAACTCACTGCTAGTAAACTCGGCCTTACACTAGAATGGAACCTGAAAGTGACAAATGATAAAACTAGTCAAAGAGTTTCACTCTTGGGAGTTGGGACACACAATAAATCCCAAGATTCTTGGGTTTTTCTATCCACTTTTTCACTAGACCTTATCTCGTAAGCTTGTAACATACACTGCCATTTCTTTTGCATGTTATGGAAATAAAGTATGACAAGTGATTAAAGGCTAGTAGAAAACAAACTCTTAGGAAGCAATTAAAATCCCAAGGTTCTGGGTTTTAACTGTGCTTTTTCATTAGATCCTATCTCGTAGCATGTATAGCACAGACTGCTATTTCTATAGCATTTAACGCAAATACAGCACGACAAAAGCTAGCAACAAAGTTTCACTATTGGGACGCACATAAATATCCGAAGGTTCCGGGGTTTTATTGCCGCTTTTTACTAGACCATTTTTTACTCGATAGCCTATTAACAAAGCACATTTCTAAAATCTGAAAATTTTAAAAGTATGACATACAGTGTAAATATGAACATAGTGTGAGTTTCACCAACATTTCGGATTTTTGTTTTGTATCTGTCCATTATCCGTGTTGCTGTTTCAGAATGTTCTTGTCAAATTATGTGCACTATAAGATAAATCAAAATACAAAATCCCCCTGATTCATGCTTCTCTTGAACATCGTAATTACTTAGCCCTGTATTTGAATCTTAGTTAATCCACCAGTTATTATAAAATATTAAATAAAAATTTCAGACAAAAATTTACAAAACAACTCTATATTGTAAGTTAGAGTGATAGCAAACGTAAAACCATACCTATAATTACTCATCTATTTCATGTCATTCAGCTTCAACCAGATGACGTCCAATATTTTGACCAGCAATAAATATTTATTAGTTTAATTGCCTGGAAGCGGCAAATAATTGAAACAGTGAAGAAACCTCCGGTGAAGAAACCACAGATGAAAAAAGGTCTCCAGTGAAGAAACCCCCGGTGAAGAAACCTCTAGTAAAGAAAGGTCCTAGAATCGCTATCATATTGAATTAGATCATTGAAATTAATGTACATCGTTGTCATAGAATTTGGTTGTTGTCTTAGAAATAAAGTATTCTCGGCAACAAAAAATAATTTAAAAAAACTGAATGTACAAATAAATTTGCTAGTACTCTATCAATGGTACCGGTACACAATATTTGATTCCCAATTTTGATTTGATTTCGAATTCCCAAAGACCGTATTAGCCTGTTATTGTAAGTCGGCACGCAGCACGCTTGCTCATATCGACAGTGTCGATACGAGCTCATACCTACGTAGTTCGCAAAAGCTTATAGTAAGCTTATACATGTAAGCGTGATGCCATGAGCCAAAACAGAGAGAATTACGCATTACAGTATTTTAAAGAAACAGCCTTAATACTTACCCTCAATCCAACCTCAGTCATAAATCCCCAAACCTAGACCAAAATCTCTAGCCCTAATTCCGTGTTTCTGGCATACGCCAAGTTAAACCATGCGTATAATAACATTTTGAGCTTTCTTCTGGTTAATCCTCGGGGTGGTGCAAATCAGCTATTAAATTTTTCTGGCAATCTGGGCATAAAGCTCGTCCGCCCAAACAGCTGCATTTGTAGCGGCGCTGCATGCTAGACCTGCTAGCCGCAGCGGCTGCAGACTCACTAGAGTAGACCACAAGCCTACAAGCCGCTGTCATAAGGATTCATTAAAAAAGTATCCCCCTTGAGAGATTTTTCCCGATTACTTCTATAATTTTTCATTAAATGCTTTTAAACTTTCCGCGTTAGCAGCTGTCATCTTGCTAGACATGTGCATACAATTTTATTGCTTACAATTTAAATTGACTTATTTCATTGTGACTTTTGATGCCAAATTTACAACACTGCAAAAAGATTCCTCAAACGTTGTAACAATTAACACAGACGTTTGAAGTTTTGCACGTGTTTCGAGACCATCCATACTTAACATGAATCAAAATTTGGCGATAATCGGATAACTGGTTATACAAAAAACAGTTTCATGCGTGACTATGCATGGGGGATACCGGCGCTACAGCAGTGGCAGCAGCTGTTCAGCAAGCGGTCACATTTGAACGAATAGCGATACTTTAGGATAGTAAAAATCGTTATTTTTCGTAGTGAATGCTGCCATTGACGTCAAAATTTTGTACGTTAAGCCGCAAGCCATGATTCGTATTGCCGCCAAATTTCATGCAAAGCAGTTAACTTGTTTTGACGCTTTGACCTCTTGATTGCGTCGCGGGGGTGGGACGACTATCACTGGGGATACTTTAATATTGTTGTATATGACACCGGCGCTGCAGCCGGTCTAGGACTACAAGCCGGCGCTGCAGCAGTGGCCGCAGCTGTTCAGCAAGCGGCCGCGTCTTCAGGCCGCAGTATCCGGCACGCGCAAACAACGAGCCGACTCAGCCGAGCGACAGATGGAACAAGGCCACTGGGGTCAGAGTGAAACTTCAACCCTATCACCACAACCGGACTGGAACCAAAGATCTATGAAAAAAGTTATTATAGATTATAAATTTACTTCAAGGTGGCAAGGTGACTGGAACCAAGCGCACGAAAGATTGGAGCTGACATAGTAGTCAAACTCTTGTAAATGTCTTTGATTACCCCCTCCCCTCCCCCATTTCCCGGTAGTAAGTTTCGTTCGCGAGGGAAAATGGAACTTAAAAGGAGGCTCATTTTTAGTTTTTGGCCCATTTTTAGTTTTCGGGCGGGGGCCCAGGGTACACTAGCGTCGGTCATCAGATCTACAGTGGTCTACGCGCAAGATTAAAAAAAATTGTACGGGGCCGGGCCGAGCTTATCGAGGTCTACTATAACATACTTCTTACTGCTGTAAGCCTATGAAGCAGAGTATTTTGATTATTTTAAGCGATCCTACCGTTAATACCCTAACATGGCTATTTTATCATTGTAAAGTAGCGATTTACCACAGTACCATGGTAATTATGGTAAATGGTAAATTTACATTTGTACATTTACCATAGTGTAATGATATAGAGCGAGAACTAATATGGAATCTAAGCATCGAGCATGGTAAATCTACCAAATGGTTGGCCTAAATCTAACGTAGTAAATCTACCATGGTAAATCTACCATAGTAAATTCATATATTCTGTGGTAAATCTACCATGGTAAATCAGCAATCTAAGAAAATCTACCATGGTAATTCTACCACAGTAACCGTAAATTTACTATGATAAGTTTACTATGGAACACTCACCATGGTAGATAAACTATGGTAGATTTATAAGGGCAGTCTAGATGATCCGATTCCATAATCGTGCGCTCTCCTCTAGATATGATAACAGCAAGGTAAATTTAGGTAAATTTGCTATGGTAACTGGCTACTTTGCCGAGGGTTGCCAATTTTTTAGTGGAAAATTATCGTAAAAATTACGTAAAATGGATAATTTTTGGTCAAAAATTACCGTACCAAGAAAATTTGTGCAAGTTACAGGAAAGACACCAGAAATTGCGCAAAAGAGAGGAAAATCACAATATTCTGTCCGCTTTTTGGGTCCTTCAAAACCGTCATTTTAGCTCTTTACATAATTATTGGCAATTTTGGCAATTTTTTCTAGTTTTTTCTTGAAGCTTTACAAAATAAATTAGTAAAAAATTAGTTTTTTTGTCACTAGTTTGAAATATCATACGAAGCGCCACTATCGTAATCCTACACCCAATATCGTACATCGCTCAAACGGCTTAAATTAAATTGCAGAAATTAACGCTAATATTATCCTACAGCCATCGTACATTTGGCAACACTGACTTTACCACGATAAAATTATTAAAATCCCAAAGTAAGGGTGTTAACGGCAGGATCGCCTAAAAATAGTAGGCCCAGATGCAGGGCTATGTCAAGTAGGGAAGTTCTAGGGCAATATGCCCGATGGAAGCCCGAAGAAGCAATAAACATAGAATAGAATTGACGCATGCTTAGGCCTAAGCATGCTTTAGTCCGCGCATTTTTAGTCCGCGCACTTTTAGTTTAATTTAGTCCGCGCAGTAATTTTCGCATGATTTAGTCCGCGCGTTTATGTGTGCATGCACGACTGACCGTGTGAAACCTTGCACAAACGGATCTTGTCAAGGATGAGTCTGGTCCTCTGTAATCAGACCACGCCCACGCCAGCCCATAACTACAAATATCCTACCTAACCCCTAACCCTGCTATAGCCCTAACCCAGCCCTAGCCCTAACTTGCTAATCATAACGGGGCTCTAATCCTAATGTGAAAATGACTTTTTCTCCGTCGGATGATTGACAGTTGCGTTATACAGGATTAGGCGTGTTCTGATTCTAGACTCAACCTTGACAGGACCCGATTTTAACCTTTGGTTCTTAAAGGGACTTGGGTCACATCTCCGTGCTCGGCTGATTGGCGTAAAACAGGAAGGTGACCCAACCGACGTCTCTTCGGAGCGTAGACTCGGGCCCGGCCTGGACCCTGCTCTCAAAGTTCTCCAACACCCACCTCCTCGGGGTGAGAACCGTTTGTAGCCCTGCCTGCGCGGTGATCGGCAATAGCGCAATAGCGATGGCGATAGCGCGACAACCGCGATAGATGTGCGGGTGGGATGAAGCGAACGGGTGTGTCTGGCTCTCGCGTCCGCCACGACCCATGGGGGCGGAGTAACCCAGGGACAAACTTCCGACCATGCATGGAATGAAGAATGAAAGAAAAGGATACCGGCTCGGACGTATGTCTCCCAGGTCACCAAGGTCCGCGCCCACCGTCCAGGAATCGAGGCCGAGGCGATAAATGTGCAATCGGAACACAACGAGAACAGCATGCGTCAAAGACACCCTCCTTCGGCCGAACCTCTCAGCGCATGGCCACCTAGAATATGCTCACACTGGCCGAAGACGGTTATAAGGAGTTTGATAGCCCGGCAAATGTCCAAGAATCATATTGACATCGCTGGCCTCACAGAGGCCAGAATACCCGGCAGTGGCATGACCGCTCTGGGAGACGCAACCGTGCGGTACTCCAGGGGGACAAAAGGCACTAAGGTGTGGCCCTGCTTCTCCGACAACCAATCAGCAAGGACCTCATGTCCTGGACACCGATTTCCTCACGTCTTCTCACGATCAGGATACGCCACAATACACCTTGTTCGTCATCGTTGTTACGCACTCACGGAACAGTCGGACGCCCAAGCCAACAGAGGACGCTCACGTGCATTAGATGTACAACAGCACTCTGGTAGGCCGACTAGGCGATGCAATGGTGTTAGGTGGCGGAGTGGAGTGGAGAAGTGGACTAAGCTCGCGGATGCAATGCAGTCCTCGGCTGCTGACACCCTGGGTTTCATGAGTCCTCGGCGTCGCCCATGGCTAACTGATTCCACAGTTGAAAATCGTCGACCAGAAGCCGGCGGGCTAGCGGGCGACAATGCGGAAAGGCTCCGGCTCCGGCTGTGCAGCGTGCTGCGGGCGCGCACCAGAGAGGACCGAGAGAACTTCTAAAACAACCTCGCCGACGAGGCAGACAAGGGCATGCGCAGCAACCAGCTGAGATCTGTCTACCGAGCCATAAGCAGATCAGCGGGAAATCGTTCGGGGGCCAAGAGTGCCGTACCAGTAAAGCTGACGGGCAGCCGTGTGTGTCAAAGCAGAAGACACTAGCGCGCTGGCAGGGGCACTACGAGATGATGCTGAACCACCCCCCTGACATTAACCTCGAGGCCAGCTCAGCAACCGAGGCCCTTCACGTGCGCACCGATTCGCCAAGCCTAGATGAGTAGTTAGTGCCATTGGTCGGCTGAAGAACGGAAAGGCTGCGGGTCCGGATGGACTTCCACCGGTGCTGTTGAAGTGCACCGTCAAAGCACATCAAAGGCACTTCACTCACTCTTCCAGGATGTTTGGAGCACGGGGAACGTCCACCCGCCTGGAGAGATGGCATTATAATGGCCCCGTACAAAGGAAAGGGCTCCAAATCGGACTGCGAAGACTATCGTGCCATCATCCTGCTGTTAGTGCCATGCAGTGAAGGTTATCGCCCACGTCCGCGTGTGGAAGTCGGGAACGAGTTCTCTCCAAGCATTGTCATTCGTCCGGCGTCCTACAGGGGTGTGTTCTCGCTCTGGATCTCCTTTGCCGGTCAATTGACTGGCTAATGGAGCGAGTCACAGCCGGCCCCGGCCTCTCAAATCGGTCGTCGCTTGCCTGCAGGCATTTCACATGTGCAACCTGCGATGTTCTTCGGTTTAAAGCTCGGTTATACTATTAGGTTATACTCGGGGTTGTATGTATGTATATTATTATTATTATTGTGTATGTATCTATATTGCACTTTTAACGCACTAAAAACATGTCATGCAAACGGAGATGGAAAAACATCATTTGCTTGAATCGTGGGCGCGGGAGAAGTGCAGCAGACGAGGGTTTGCAGGTTCGATCACGTCACCAACGTCACAGTGAAACTGCGAACGCGACTCGAGGACATGGAGTCCAGGATCCGGCGGCTGAGGAGGAGGACTCCTCTGTTAGAACTCTTATGGCGATTTTTTTCTATGCTACATAGATTGCCTATTATTTTTATGATCGATGTCGTAGTGTTCTTCATTATTTGTGGAAATATCATACTCGCCCTGATGGTGCTATAATATATTTGACGGGTGCTTTATTGGACTGGACACTACATGTTTAATTAAGAATTGTATTTCTTTATTGAATATACAAATAACTAATATTGTAGATAATAAATTGATCAAATAGAATTAAAATTCTATTTAAAATTTATTAAAATTTCAAACGGCCTCCCAACACTGGTTGGGGAGGCCGCCTCGGACTACATAAGCGTGCTACAGGTATTATTGTACTAATGTTTAATTCGTAGCCTGAAATTCTTTGGAGCCACAGACACGTCCATACCATATTTTTTTAATAGGTCGATGGCTTCTTGATAGCCAAACCAGTTGAACAAAATATCAGCAGGGCTTGATTCACCGGCACTAAGCTTGGTGTAAAAATTTAATGTTCGTAAGTCAACCAACGAGTTGATACAATTAACCGCAGTAATATTGGCACAGGGTTATTACGTTTTAATCAAACGTCGAAAATAATTAGGTGTAGTCCCTAGACAGAAATTGTGACGGTGTCACAACGGTCTTGATCTCTATTTATCTATAATTAGGCTAATAGCACTTATCAAGAGAATCAAAACCGCACTGGTTCTTATATTCATGGGGCCTAAATTCAAAGGTCTAACTGCTGATTGCTCGACCTCAATTTTAAAAAGTGCCAAATCGCACATTACTCAAACTGCGGTTTGATCTAAGCTGCAGTTTGAAATTTTTGGGTTGCTCGACGATTTTCCTCGTTTTGAGTGCGATTTAGCAAAAGTGATGAAATATGACTGAATTCTGATATTTATTAGCGTTCCGGAAGGCCCTAATGGTGTTAATACGTGTGAGGCTCAGAGGAGGGGCCTTTGAGGCGAGGTATACATGTAGCCAATCAAATACTGCATAGGCCCATGAGCGCTCGCCGGATTTTTTCAAGGGTGTGCAAAACACAATATGCTAATCCAAGCGCGTGCAAGATCCAAACTTGCGACCGGGAGGGTAGCGCTGACAGATATTTCTTGACAGTTCAGCCTCCGCTATGGCCAAACTGCATGGGAAAGCCAATCTCGCAACGGCCAGGGGGGTTCACAGGGGGTGCAACTTGCCTTTCCATGCAGGGAGTGTAACTGTACCCCCTTGCATCAATGTGTGGCCACACATGCACAGGCGCCCTTGAGCCCACGTCTTAGAATTTGTAGTGAAGGACAATGGCGTGGATCGAGTGTTGAATGCGTGCGGGATGGCTTTTGATATTGTAGCTGATGCTTGGGAAAAACACTGTGACACCAAATTTAGGTCTTGGTGTCACATCGATCATTTTCAGCCTTTTTCTTCAAGGGCTAAGGGTCTAAAAGGTTCCGATAAAAGGACTCAGGGTCCTATGGGTGCGAGAAGGGCTTTCGGGGCACGGGCAGGGGCTTCTAGTCTAAGTATTGAGCTCTTTGTACGATACTCTTTAGATCATATGATATTAGAGGAGCGTGGGGGACGTTCGCACCTTAAGGTGTAGGATAGGTGTATCAGCTAGTGGTCGAGTAATTTATATAATTTGCAGCGTCTATCTGTTTGATTTACAGAACATATTTCATATAAGATTTTACATAACTTTATTGTTAAGAAAGTTATTTGCGATGCAATTTCCCCACCCTGTGGGTTGTGTTTTTCTAAAGGTCTACTAAATGTACATCAAATATTGCGATTGTCATGGGTACGTCAAACGTGCCAAAGTGGTCGCAGATCGCGTTTAGCTTGCACAACTTACAAAATTACGAAGTGACATGCTGATCATTTTCATCCAGGAAAGTAAGTAGGCCATGTTTACGGAATGTTAGATTTCTGCCATCAATACAAGTATATAATATCCATCCATCTACATGAGTCTGCCTGTCGAATTGCGTGTCATCTTGCATGGTGCCCTCACTGCTTCAGAGTTCAGACGCATGCATTTAGGAGCATTTCTAATTACTATTATCTGTCTAACATTTATCTCTCATCTACATCACACCAGTCTAAGTTTCCAGGTCCCTAGGCGCAAGTTGTCCTATCACCGCGGTTCAAACATACGATCAGAGTCCGTGCTACAGCGCCTTCCCTCCCACTCTTCCCTCCGCCCCTGATGCTCCCCCTCCTCCTCCCCTTCCTCGTACTCCCCTTCTCCTCCCGCGCTAGACGAGGACCGCGGCGCCCTCACGGGCGAGGAGTCGGGGGGCGGGATGAGCTGCACGTCCTCCGTCGTCACGTGACAGTGGAACTCCTGGTGGGGGCGCAGGACGAGCTCGACGTGCACGCAGCCGTCAGGACTGAGTCCCTGGCGGAACGACTCGACGTCCGCGCCGGGCGGCAGACGGAACTGCCGCCGCACCTCGCGGCGCGTCACCTCGGCGCCGTGCGCGCCCAGCTCGGCCGAGTAGGCGGCGTGCACCGTCAGCAGCCCCGCAGCCACGCTGACCGCCAGGTCGTCCGACGTGAAGTCGGGTCCGATGGGGCAGGCGAGGCGAATGACGCGGCGGCCCTGCGCGTCGAGCAGGATGGGGACGATGGCGGCAGGGTGCGAGGGGGAGAGGGAGGGCGCGGGGCAGCGCCGCGGTAGCAGATGGAAGGGCATCTCGACGGCCAGCGCGCCCGAGGGCGAGTAGGCGCAGTGCATGCGGCGCCGGTCGACGTTGAGTGGGAGGTCGAGGCGGCGCACTAGCGCGCGCCTGAAGGTCGCGCAGTCCGTGTCGCCCGTGCTCTCCGCGCGCACAGTCAGCTGCGCGTCCTCGGCGCACACCGTCACCTGCGCACAGCGGCGCAGCGAGGGGTCTGTCCATACTTGGCGATAGTGTAGGGGTCTGCTACTGTCTACTTGGGAATATGGCGCTCTGCGTAAGGGTTTTAGACTATAACGGTCCTTCATTTCACAAATCGCGAATGGGGGGTGGGGTTGTTACGACGCCGAACAAACTTACAGAGCGAGAGAGCGGTATATTTCATGTTCCATTTTCTTGTTGCCTCTTATTTTCTGTTTTGGGTGCCCAATTGGCGCGCCCAGTAATGCGGTGCTCGGGCCCTCTGCTCACCCCCCCCCCTCACCGCTTCTACCTTTCGCTACGCTATACTGCTGCTTCACGACTCCGCAAATCTGCACGAACGGCTCTCGGTTCATGTATTAGGATTTTTTACAAGATATGCGCATTGCACTTCCTAGCTCAGTATAACTTCAACACATAAATTTTTTTGGTTTTTTTGTCGTTTAGGGATCGTGTGACAACATCGCAATGACACAATGATCGCAATGACACAGTCCGGTTCTGTGCAAGAGAGCCGGCACAGAACCGCTCCCCCTTCTTTAGTCGCCTTTTATGACGACTCGCCCGAGGAGCTCTGGTTCTCTCAATTCCTTGTTCCCAGACCTGCAGGGGGGGACAACATTAAGAACGACAATATTAAGTTTTTGACGCTTTGATCGTGGATGCTATGATGAGTTCAACAATTTTATGCCTAAACGGCATCCAAGAATTGCCAGGTACCCTACATGTACACTTTAAGCACTGTTTGTGTCGTTGTTGTCGCTTGTTTTGTAACGCTGCTTATCTTCTGATTGGCGAGAGTGTTAGGGTGACAGACACACACACTTTACAGACGGAGTCAACCAAGACACACCTTTAATTAGCTAGATAAAAGTAAGAAAATAATGCGCTTAGAGTCCGTTTCGGCGTCATGAGTTACATGTACATGCATGACTTCATCGGGGACCTCCCTTCGCTGCGGGCGAACAGTGGTGATTGTCAATTGGTGGTTGTCGGGTTAGCGATATGCATGTACATGTATGTAGAGTGTAGCCGTTTGACTATTAGCACTTGTAGCTTTTTGCACTATGTATTTTGATGGTTCGTTGTTTGAGTGTCTGTCCCTGTGACGAAATAAAGATTCATAATTAATCAGATTTATTAATTAATTAGATAGGTGGAAACACAGGACGAAGAAGAGGAAGAGTGTACGATAGTCGGGTGGATTGTCCATGTGTCCTTCAGAAAATGAAGAAAATCAATGGCGAAAATAGACGTGTTTCAGCTGATAGAAGCAACTGCAGGGTAAGACAAGCGCAGAGCTGGAGAGGAACACAGAAAGAGAAAAGATATAGAGTTGATCGTGTAATTCAGTCAGCGAGTAATGGGGGAGCGTGTGGAAGGGACCTCGATGGGTTTGAAGCGCTGGACGCCAAAGACGGCGCGCAGAGTGGGCAGTCCGTCGCGGTCGACGACGTAGGCCGTGTCGACGAGCTCGGCGGCGCCCGCCGCGCGCTGCTCCTCCGTCGACTCGATGACGAGGAACTCGCTCATCGCCGCAAGCTCATCCTGTATGCAAGAGGCAGTGATTTATACAATACAGGGGCTAAACAATCCCCCTCAAAATCACCAACAGCCCCCCTGAAGAACGAAAACTACACCTCCCTCAGCACCCCTCGTGAGGGGGGTGTACTTCTCGATGGCATTAATGGTCTAAAAATATAGATGGTTTGAAAATGGTTAAAACATCTTTGCACAGTACCGTAATAGATTAGTAAAGATCTCCCTGTAGTAATGGGAGAGTCAGAGAAACATTTTAGATTCTGAAAATTTTCTCTCAGCACCCCCCCCCCTCCCGTTCCCTCTCCGCACAAGAAAAATATGACACCTCCTTGACTTCTTTAACACCCTCCTTGAAGCAAAATCCTCTATAAAAGCCTGGTAGGAGGTCATTCCTTCCTCTCCACGCTCTCCACCACCACGGCGTCATGCTGTGTGCGACGGAAACACTCAAGCACAGGCTTTGAAGAAAAATGAACGGGGAGCGTGGAGGGGGTGGAGTAGTGAAATTATTCAAAATTACCTAGAAAACAAAGAGGAATAGTAATATTAAAACGAGAGAGTGACATTGGGAAGAGTCATTGTCTTCATCCCCACTCCGCAGAACAATGTTCATCCCCATCCCATCCCCAAAGCATAGCCAAACCGTCCCCATGCCCGCACAAACCGCGCAAAGACAGTCCCCATCCCCATCCCATCCCCGCACTTGGTCGTCTAATTTTTTTGGTGAAAAATAAGACGTGAAACAAAATTCTTTTATCTGGTCCATATCATTCAGCTCATTCAAAATGCTGTCCATTTTCATAATTGCTAAGTGTAATCTGATAAGATGATCCGTCTTGCTCATTGAAAATTCTGGTATTGATTTGCCAAAGGAAGTCAAAGAAAATCAAAAAGACGTTTTTTTGCATGATATTAAAGATCTATAAAAATGTTAGCACACTTGTTCGCAGACTATTTGTCCATTGTTAAGGTTACAGCAAAAGTCACCACAAAAGGCTATGTGTAAAAGATATCTCTCTCTCTAGTGCACTGCCAAACGGTAGGTCCCTGGCATCCAAGCTCTCCACACCTGGCGGTTCTCCGCCATTCTCTTCATGTTTCCATACGATTTTCTTTCGCATGGCGTCACTTTATATATTTCACTATTTTTGGTTTGCGTTGCTTGCTGCCATTGATTTGGTGTAATAAAGTTTTAGGATTTTTCGCAAGAGTTTAAAGTTGAAAGACTTTTAGTTTAATAATTTAAGTTCAAACTTGAAGTTACTCAAATAGGCCTAAGCCTACTAAAGACCACAGCAGCGTTTAAATTGTCACAATACTGCTTAGACACAGTAGCCTACTGTTGCTTCATTAGAATTCGCACATATTCCGAAAATGCCTCCCCCCAAGCGGTATGCGAAAAGAACCTCATTTCCGATACAAGCGGATGCAATCCAGTGGTTCTCAGCATAGAGAACGTGGATTAAATCGGTGTCTACTTTGGCGAACCCAGTGGAACCTGTGCAAGCAACGTTGATTGCTGATGATCAGTATCGATTCTGATTCTAACGAGATACTACACTGCATCGTTCACTACACGTAGGCCTAGCTACATTTGAATAGACTATGTGAAACCTGTTTAAAACCCAAAATAATTCATTCATTCTAATTAATATTAAGTCCACTGTCTGTTATGTAACTTCCCTTGTCGCCAATTTGATTGCTGTCATCGATGGCATTTATAAATAGACACAGTCACACTCTTCCGTGAAATAAATGAACTCCAGTCGTATTGAGAAAGATGTTCCTTTCAGGGGAAAAAATTTCGTTTGCACTCAAAAGCTTGCCCCGTGATGAATGCCGCAATGGGGGAAATTTCACGTACGTCCGAAAAGTATCCCCTCATAAACTTCACGACCTGGGAGAAACTTTTCATGCGTCCGGAACGTATGTGTTGTATGTTGTAAGTTGTTGTAAGTATGTTGTAAGTTGTATGCAGCCTATTGTAAAGTCTATGAGGGGATATATTCGCAAGGGGGAATAAATCGTCCGTGACAACGGCATACAAGTGATTACCACAATCACGGTAGCTGCCAGTTCATAAATTAATTACGAGTTTATCGTGAAGGGGTTTTCGTTTTCTTTTCCATCAACACATTTATTAACCTTTTGACTCTTTTCATAATAAAATGCGACTACCGCTACCGCGGAAACTCCGCCGATATTAATTCCGTCCCCATCGCATTCGCCCCCCCCTACCGCGGTAGTCCCGCAGCCTATCAGAAAATGCTCCCCGTCCCCGCGGGAGTCCAGCGGGGACCCGCGGGTAATGCCGCGGGCGGGGACCCCATGTCACTCTCTTTAAAACAACCCATACAATTGGCTGAAATTTTAGTTCATTTATTATGTTAAATTTGCGTAAAATTTCTGTACAATTGGGTCAAATAGTTTTATAAATATTATATCTGACAATCTATAAATCACGGATGCAGCCCAGGACTTCAGTCCTTATTTTCTCAAACTAGCATTAAAGGAGTGAAAGAACGTGTCAAAAATATAGGAGATTTTTTCAACATGACCCTCTCCTGATCAAGTGGGATGTGTTAGCCGCAGGCATTTATCTAGGGTCTTAGAAATGGGGGGTGTCAGAAATTTCAGGGGGGCATCAACAAAAATTGCATATGCACGTGACGCATTTTCCTGGCTGCAATACTCATATTGCCTTCTGATGCAATTTCTACAACTTTTTACTCAATTGTAAGCAGTCAATGTTCTGTTTTGACCCCATTAAACAGTTAAATTATAAAAATATTTTTCTATGCTTTTCCATTTCCAACTTTTCATCTTTACACATAATTGTCCTACACCTTCTCTACAACCTCCATACACGAACACCCCCTCAGGTGGTGTTCAAATTCTGATTTTTTACGGGACCTTACGTCCTTAAAAATTGATGCCGAGGGTGTAGGAGGGGGAGGACTAGGCATGGCGTAAATCCCCGGTTCGCCGCTTTCCCCCGCTTCTACTGCACACGCCGCGTCACCGATCCTCCACGACTCACCTTCCATCGCAGCTTGAGTCGCTCAAACTCGAGCAGGCGCTCTGCGACGCTCGTCTCCGGCGGCTGTTTACTCTTCGGAGACTTGGACTTGTTGCGCGTCAGCAGACGCTTGAAGACAGCCTGAGTCACAGGCATTCGTCGCCGATCAAGCAACTAACTAACCACCATTTTTCGTCTATACTGTTAATGTTCATGTTTTCAAACAGGTTTAGACGCATGCGCCCTTGTGAGGACTGCAGGAGCTTTCATTCATACTAGTCAACATCTACCGACCCCCCTCCTCATCCAAAGCTACATTTATTGCCGAGTTCACCTCACTCATCGAAAATCTAATATCTTCCTCATCTGAACTAATACTGGCGACTTCAATTTTCATATCGACGACCACACTGCTCGTTATGTTACGCCTTTCCTCGACCTACTTGACACTTTTGGTCTGACCCAACACAAAGACAAAACCGCACTAAATGAAATTAATTTTTAAAACCAAGCAAAAATTGTCTCAAAGCTCATAACTGCTGCCCGTCGCACCTTCTTCAGAAAATTAATATC
>JAQIWG010005179.1:0-14891 GCA_034695025.1 Chamaedrilus cognettii | reverse complement strand
CCGTGTGTAACAAACGTAGTAACAACAACTATTACAGTCCGGTTCTGCGCAAGAGGGCCACCACAGAACCGCTCCCCCTTCTTTAGTCGCCTTTCACGACTCGCCCGGGGAGCTCGGGCAAACCAATTCTTTGTTCCCCGGCTTGCAGGGGAGAGCCGTCCGGCTTAGGAAGATTGGGTGGGCCTACACTCTATGTATCTATGTATCGAGTCGTCCTGATCCATAGACTGTACCCATTGATTCTGAGGAGTGGTCAAGTTGATGATTGGCCTTGGATGCATATCGAAGGCCTACAAGCTGTATGGCTACACACTCCGTTGAGTAAGCATATACACCAAAAGATACAAAAAGTCCAGAACAATAATATTTTAGGAAGTCGAGATACTCTGATGACGTCCACTGACGCCGAAAGCGTCTTTAGGCCTGAACTCATTGCTATTAAACCTATGTAGTCAGTCTTATACCTGAGGTGGCGTGACTGGCTGCATGACCGGCTTGGGGGAGGTCGTTGCCGTGGGTACCGGGGCGGATACCAACTTGTGCAACAAATCAGTGTAAATGTGCAATGATGACATTGTGATAATGGCAATCCTGCCGCTTTGAAATTTAGCTACACCTAATATTCGCATTTTCTCGGGACTGCACATTCAATATGGTGTTGTTTGCAGAGCAATTTTGTGCACGCCACTTTCTTAAGTTTTACAGATTCACAAAATTTGCAAAAAAAAATTGTTTTGCAGTATCAACCTTTAACAGTTTAAAATCAGCGATTCATTTACGACAAATACGTGAATCTCATAGATACATAAACTCTCAAATTTAAAAATGCGCACAAAACGCGCTACAAAACGGAACGACATAAATCAACACCAATTCAGATCAATGTTTTAAGATGCAATGCAAAAATGCACACGTATCATCGAAAATCTACGAAAATGAACAACACAAGAAAAATCAAAAATGCAAAGGACACGTCCACAATCCGATGAGCAGAAATTATGCAACAAAAAACCACAGAATGGAAGGAGAGAGTCGGAGAAGACGACGAAGACGCTGCAGAAGGCCAGCGCACCACGGACACTGACCAGATCGCTCGTCACAGCTTCCTTCTGAAAACAAAACTACAGCGAAGAATTCGCGCAAAACATTCAATCATCTAATTTGGAATGTTTTATTTTAAAATAAATACAAAAACGTGACGTACTTTAATCCCACTGCAACCCTGACTCCAATCATCTACGTCCATAAACAAATATGCATCAAAAAAGCGCTCAAACGCCAAGTATCTTGACTATCATTGCAGTATGAATTGGCACAGAATTCACAAAAATGAATGCGTTCTACTATAAAACATCAAATGCTGTTTTTTAATCAATTGATGCAATATATTGCAATATACGTGGCACCATGCAAGCGGCCTCTGGGGTGACTATCTTTAATGGAGGCCCCCAGGGAGCATTATCAAAGATAGGACCCTCTTACCACCCCAAAGGCCCCGCAGGGGCCTCTGGGGTGGTAAGAGCTAGGGTCCGCAAGGGCCCTCTTGCCACTAAATGCAATTAGCGTTCAATTGAATTAAGATTTTCGTGTACTAATTTGAGTTTTTTCTGTACGGTAAGCTTAAAATTATAACTACTTCGTCCAGTGCATTGTGTATTGTTGTGTATGTTGCGCTATTTTATTGTAGACAGCAGCCACTTTCTGGATATTGCCTTTGTAGGCCTGCATGTGACGTACGGCTACGATGATCTAATAATCATTAATGCTATTAAAAACAAAACAACAAAAAAGAAAGAAAAAGAAACGACAGGCATTAGATAATTCTATCAATGCTTATTTAGCAAAGACTTTAAGTTTTTTTGAAGTAACTGGCCTAAATTACTACAAGACTTTATAAATGGCCTTTAGACGGGACATCCTGACGTGACTGTACAGAAGATCTACATTTATCAAATTAGATCTATTGTGTAACATAACGGATTTACAAGTTTTTGAGTTAGGAGAAGAAGGATATTAGGGGAAAAAATTTATTGCAGCCTAAATGTCAGAGCAAGCAATGCTCGCAAAGAGTTTGGAAAGTTGTGATTTAATTTTATTTATTTTTAAAAACTTTTTCCTGAATTTTCATGATTAATACTTATTAAATGTTTGTAAATTAATAAACGCTTATATTGAAAATTATTCATATGCAGTCAGAAATTATTAACATTGCTCAGATGCTAGGCAGTTGGCTTAAATATGATTTTATGAAATTTAAAAAATGGTTTTTAAATCTGGTCACACAGATTATTTCGCCATTTTTAATTTCTGGAATTTTCTGAAATTGTCATTTTTTCATATCTATAGATCGTCGCTCTCAAATCATATTAGGCAGATTAGGCGCTCATTCAGATTGGTTGAAAAATGGCCGAGTACCTCGCGTCGATCTTTGGCACTGAGAAAGACAAGTAAGTTGTTTGATGTATGATTTACTTTGCATGAAATTGATTCATTGTACTATTCATGAATTGTGGTGTGCGTTGCCTAATCGTTCTGATGATACGATATCATTTATCAGGAATTAGAGATCTTGCTGCTGGTTGCTCGACCTTGATTTAAGTTCGATTTAGTTTTTAGTGCAAACCAATCAATCAAAAATTATTCGATACAATTCTCTCATAGATTTCCATTGGTTAAATCGGACTACAAAATTTAAACGCACTTAAATCGAGGTCGAGCAACCAACTGTTAGAGATGCGAGGCGAAACAGAAATAGTTGACCAGATGATTGTAAACTGCTATGAGAATTATGGTCAGTGGTCCTATGGATAAATAATGGTGTTCTTAAAAATGACATATGTTGTTGTTCTATGAATAACATTTTTGGGATATTTTATTGCAGAGTCAACTGTTCGTTCTTCTTCAAGATCGGCGCATGTCGTCACGGGGAGCGGTGCTCGCGTCTGCACAACAAGCCGACCTTCAGCCAGACGATCCTGCTTCAGAACCTCTACCTCAACCCCCAGAATCAAACCCAAACTGCCAATCCTAGCATTAGTTAGTGTCATTCTATTATACTATGCATTTTGAATTTATAGGCCTAGTAGTTGCTTTCTGAAGATAACTCGGTGGTTTTAGTTCGTCGTTAATGCTGTTGTATGAATTTAAAATGCATCAATGGATAATTATTGGCATTGACAAGGAATCTCAGCCGATTAAAATGCAATTGATACTGTAGTACTGTTGCAAGAAAAGCAGCGTGGAGCATTATGTATGGTTCACTGGCTGGTCAGTGTTGAAATGAATTAGCGTTAGTCAGTTTGCATAGGAAGTCTTGTCTAATCAGTTTGATACAAAATTATCCAATATGCACAGTGATGATATAGATGAGCGTCATGCTGTTTTCATTTTTAAAAATTGATGCGATAATTCTTCGATACAATCGTTTGCTGTATCTATTTCTAAACTTCTATTTCAAGCTTCTAAATTTGCGACAGCTTGTGTGAATGCTTTGACAGATGTGTCATTGTACCATGTAGGCCGTAGCATGCGCTGCTTTATTTCTTCAGTGATGACGGAGGAGGAGGTGCAGGAGCATTACGATGAGTTCTTTGAGGAGATCTTTGTTGAACTCGAGGACAAGGTAAGCCTCGTATCTTTTGTTGGGTAACTTCTGATTTTATTCTTCAGCTGAGACTGGTGTATATACAGCTTTTTTATACACTTGGGGCCTCATTCAGGAAGCGATCTTATGACAATCTTAGTCTTAAGATTGTCTTAAGAGAATCTTATGAAAATCTTATCTTTTTTATTGGAAACTCCGCTCAGTTGCGCGCGAACCGAATGGTGACGTCACAGCGGTCGGCGATTGTATTTTATTTTGTTTTAAATTTTAGTTAGGATAAAATTTAAGAAATTAACGTAAATGAGGCCCTTGATTTTTGTTGTCTGTCTTAGACTCTTATTTGACTCAGATTTTATCAATTTCAAAGTGAGTTAGTCTAGCACGACTGGCTTCATTGTTCTCCGGAGATCCGTTATAAATATATTAGCATTCTATAAATGATGATTAAAAACACACGTGGTGAATAATTAAAGGTACAATTTGGGGAGTCGCCTGCTATTATTATGAATCAAGATGGAGGACACAGTATTGGTCTTTTTAAATTCAAACTCGTTCAATAAAAGCGTTAAGAGAACTAATATCATTATGAGAAATCATAAGATGATTTCCGTTGTTCCGCTGTGACTTTTTAGTGTAAGATGCTATTTGATTGCAGTATGGGAGAATCGAGGAGATGAACGTCTGTGACAATCTCGGCGATCATCTC
Organism: Chamaedrilus cognettii; assembly: GCA_034695025.1. Taxonomy (NCBI): domain Eukaryota; kingdom Metazoa; phylum Annelida; class Clitellata; order Enchytraeida; family Enchytraeidae; genus Chamaedrilus; species Chamaedrilus cognettii. The sequence continues at coordinate 10,581 of JAQIWG010005179.1, read as the reverse complement.
GTTGGAAACGTCTACATCAAGGTAAGCCTGCTATTCTAAGCAACTAGACTTCCACAAATGATGAAATGTAGTCTAAAAAGAATGATGCTAAAAATTAAGTACGAAATCTAGCTACCAGGCAATTGGAAGTATTCTTTTGCACAAGGTCAGCAACAGGTAAGCACGAGGTTGCATGAGGTAATCGACAGCGTAAGTGGTAGGATTTAAAAATTTAAAAGTCAGTTGACTAAAATATTAGGCGTCTTTGTTAGACCAGACTATGGATGCATGAAATTCTTTCATGATCATTATTATCCTTGATAGCTACTTGAAGGGATATTTGTCTAGCCAGCAGTTAAATTGTATTTTGAGCTGGCACCTAAAGCATTTGGTGTGATATGATTATAAATATATCTGGTTTCTAAATGGTTTTGTTGTAGCAAGAAGTGTGGTTGTAAACTTGTTGATGTATTCCCTGCGTTGTAGTTCCCTCCTCGTACTAGACCGAGGAGTGTGCTGCTCGGTTATAGGTTCGTTTATATTTTAATCTTCTTTTCGGTTGGAGGCGCAGATGCATGGAATACTATTTCATGATATTTCGTGTGAGCTATTGAACAAAAGTGAATAAATTCAATCCGTATTAATAGTTTTTAGTCCTGCATTGCAGTGTACTATATTGAATTATTGTTAGTGAAGGTCTGTGGAGTGTGGATTCATTAATTTATCTGTTTACAATTTCAACTGTCTTTTAAATTTCACCGTTGGTAAAATTCAGACCTGCTTGCTTAAATTTTGCACTTGAATAGTCGGCCAACGAAGTGCTTCGTTAGTAAGTTGCCGAATGAATTTAATGGTGCAAGTATCATAATGTTCTGTGCCTGCTATCGGCTTTAAAGAACATCTCGCAAAAATTTATCAAAAGAATTATTCTTTTGCCAGGCTTAAGGTTTTAAGGCCAATTCGAGCATGTCAACTGTCCCATCTAGTGCAGTTAGCCTCAGGGCCTCATCTGGGTCTTGTAATTTTTTTTCCAAAAGTCTTTTTTTCGCCAAGCTTACTTTTTTTTGCCAAATTTTTACACATTTGTTTCTCTCGGGTGCACTGGAACATATGAAATTTATTGCTCTGGTCATCACGATAGAGCCAGTAATTGCGCTTCTAAAAACAAAGAATCAATACAAAATTTGCAAAGGGCTTTCGCCAAATGGAAGAAATACCAACAGCTCAAAAATTAATTTTTTCCAACTGGCAAATCAAGCCATGCACGGAGTAGTATATATGCTCCAGGTTGTTCTTGTTCCAGTTCTACTCGGAGGAGGACGCGGAGCAGGCCGTGAACGCGCTCAACAACCGCTGGTTCAACGGACGTCCCATCCACGCAGAGCTGTCGCCCGTCACTGACTTCAGAGAGGCGTGCTGCCGCCAGTACGAGCTCGGGTAAGGACTGCTGTGCATCACACGCATACTCTCGTACTGCTTACTCTAGTTAGCAATTCAATTAGCTTGTTAGATTGCTTCGATCTTTTTTGTGGATGCTAGTTGCTATTTGTTACAGTTGTCTTTCGAATGACTGCGTTGCAAGCTTCTAGTTTTTTGACTTGCTTGCATGTTAGTTGGTAGATAGCCTGATAGTTGTCTAGTGTCCGATCCAATCTGGTGACATTTGATTGAATACATTTATTTGCAAATTATTTTAAAATGAGAAGCCAATGAGGCATTCTTGGCAGAAATTGATGTTTGCATTTCTCTGCGATGGAGAGTCTGAAATTATAACATCAATCGTTGTGCTGTGGCTGTGAGTGCACGCGTGGAGGGTTCTGTTATTAGCTATGTTGTGCGAGCAGTGAGTGCACGCGCGGAGGGTTCTGCAACTTTATGCACCTCAAGCCGATCTCGCGCGAACTGCGTCGCTCGCTCTACGGACGCAAGAGCAGCCACAAGAGGTAGGTCGGCGACTCTCTTTTTTCTGGACTGCTCATTTGCCATTTGGCTGTAGGAACACAATATGTAGCAACTGATGTGGAAACTTGACTTTTTCATGACTTTTTTCAAATGCGCATAGTCTCGACAAAATGAATCACATTTGTCTACAACATTTATACACAGGTAGTGGTAATATAGCTGAAATAGTTGTGTATAAAATTTCAGACCAATCTGATAATTTTTGATCGAGTTCTAACAATGTTGTAATGTAACAACGAGTGTTGTCATTTTCATCAGGTGTATGCAATGTTCTTGTTGGATTTCGTTGCTATTTGTCTATGCATCTTGTTGCAATTGGATTACGATTTGAGCTTCAAAAGTTATTACTCGAGTTTTTTGCTACTAATGTATTGACTAATTTTGTGATCATATTTCTGGTCGCTGCTTCATATTGAAGTTAAGAATTGCCTTAAATTTAATACTAATTTAATACTAATTTAATACTAATTTAATACTAATTTAATACTGATTTAATACTAATTTAAGCCCATGGTCTAGTGTAGTTTGTGAGTGATGTCGAATTATGCTATATATTACCTAAGTATTGGTTGATGTTACACATTTTTGAATTGCGTATCAAGCTTTTTTTCCGTTTATTTTAACGATACATAATACTGTCGATGATCGCCTGTTTGCTAAGGTCTCGCTCCCGGTCGCCTCCAACCCGTCACGGACGAGATGAGCAATTGTCGAGACGACATCGTTCACGCAGCAGGGAGCGAGCCGGGCGATACTGAACGACGACAATGGCAGATCAAGAAGAAGAGAGAGATGAAAGAGCAAGGGACAGCGAGAAACGAGAGTTGTACGAAAGAGATAGAACTTGAACGTTATTTAAGTGCAATTTCTGTAGTTTCAGATTCAAATTAGTTCCAACGATTCCCCGATGTGTAGTGGATTCTTCAAACGTTGATCGAATGTTATGTCGATAAATTGGTGGATTCAAAGACAGTTACGTTCAGATTTTTTTGAAACTGAGAGATAATCTTAGTTTCTGACTGACGAATGAGCTCTCAGTCAGACTGTTTCTTACTTGTGTTTATGAGAAATGATTGTATTGGATATATGCCATGACGTCACCATCCAGTTGACCTCGTGGCACAGATGCAATGAAATTAACTCTATATTTGCCTCAGGCATCAAATTGTGCAAATCTGGCGAATTTTTCACCGATGGGGCTTCTTGGTAGCTACTTTAGCTCAGAACATTAATAGATGGTATGGACTTGTTTACAAATCGATAGCATTAGAATGTTGATGACCCACTGCAACGAAAAGCGACTAGCTAACACCGGACACTCCTTGTGTGTGGTATAATTTGTAGCAGATAGTTAATAGATTTTATGTAATTTTTTTCCTTACAGAGTTTCAGCATCAACTGTTTTTGAGATCTTGTGCGCAACGAGCGTTTAGTATTGTTTTATTGCAAGGCTTGTAGAGCTGTTGCTTTTGTTGGATAGGCAAATAAAAATGTTCTTCGTTGCATACTTGGATTTGCAAAATTACAAGGTTCAATTAGATTTTATTAGATATTAGATTTTGTTTAGTTCAAGATCCAACACCCTTTTAAAGAAAAAACTGCTAGATTTTTGAGAGCTATATTATTTTGTCCATAAATCAAAATCATTAAAAAATAATATCGTATATTGTGATAGTTTAAAAAATGTTAAGTCAAAAAGAAGTGAGCTGGCAAAAAGTATTCAAACTAAGTAATGTTGATGATACTAATTAAAATGTAATATGCAAATATTAATCATGTGTTAATTTATGAATATTAATGATGCGTTATAATATTGTAGAAAGTCCACTACTGGAAAGAAAGTCGTCATATAATAAAAGTCATAATTTGTTTTTGAAACCAATACGGATTTCACTCGAAAACATTATCTTTTATTTTTTCCAAAGAACTGGTAAAATTTGAATACTATAATAGAAGAGATCGTGGACAACGAGATTCAACTAATACAAAGATTTAATAGTATTTGCAGTTTACAATTATGCACACAAATTTTACACATGTCCGACATTAACATGTATAAGTTATGCACACACAGGTTCAAATGAAAATTCCACAACCGGCTACTATATTCCAAGTTCGTAGTAATTATATACAGCGCGTTAGATAGACGCTATCAAAATGTTGGAGATACCTCGCTGTGTGCTATATTGATAGCTACAACGTCATAATAGTAGGGTGCATCATATGCCCCACATTTTTCAAAATTTAGAGGGAGCCACCTGTCCCTATATTAATTAATTTTTAATCGATATATAAAACTTCCCGGAAAATTTGAAACCTAGGGTTTACTCATCACCTAGGGGGTCTAACTATCACTTTAAATTTTACAATATAAATGAAAATCGACCATACGTAACATTGTCGCAAACATTGCTTTAATTAGTTTATATATATATATATTGTAGTATAGGTTTAATATATCTAATTAAACTGCAAACGTCTGTTGGGGATATCCTGTTAGTAGTACTTAATGCGAAGTTACTTCAGCCTCTTCAAAAAGAAATTATGTTCACTCTTACCCATGAATCAGAAGTCGTCAACCAACAATTTGCCTGCATAGAACAGCTATACAACAACTACCAACAACTAACCCTAGCCCTTTAAAAACGGATTAAAAAATGAATCAATAGTTCCAACCGGTCGCGACTGAACTCAATACTAAAAGTCGTCAAAAGCCTTCAATTAATCTCGAATGGGTGTTTTCAACTTTCAATAATGAATTCGGATGGCAATTCTAATTTCAATCTCCCGAACGACATCAGTTTGTCCATACACCAATAACTTATGCCTCGTAGTCACTAAGTGGGAACACCGTACCTCGCGATGTACCCGCATTACGAATGCACTAATATATACAATCAATAAATAAACAACGACAACATGCCCGGATAGTCGATTCGCCATTTGATAATGGCAGAGTTGGGGAGGCGCATGGCTGCCGTCTCGGGGGACAGCAGAGAGACTGCGTACTTGCGGCAGCGGCTCTCAGTGGCTGTACAAAGAGGAAACGCAATCGCATCCCCTCAGGGGGCTACACTCATCAACACTTTTAATCTCGTTGTCAGGCGTCGAATAGACCTTATTGTACATACATAACTACGCGCTGTAGGAATTTGATCGGTGTGCCTTCTTTTTATCATGCACCGTTTTGCAGATGTTAGGCTTCCAAGGTTAACATTGTATTTCAAATGGTCTTTTAAATTGTCCTTTTATCGTCCATATTTTTATTTATTCAATACTGGAAAGCCTATACAACTTATTTAACATGAAATTACAATACATTTGATAATTATAATTTGAAGCAAAACCTCGTAGAATTGATAACTGTATATAAAGTATATACAATATACATACTCTATAAACGCAGTTACTTTCTAAGATCACGAACTCCTATTCGAGAATAGGACTCGCAGGATCGCACTTTGTCACAAAACTGCTTTTTGAGCCCATGAACTTGACAGGTATAAACAATATCGATACTTTCTAAGAAACACTGCACTGCTCATAGAACAGTTAAATATCCACAATTACAATAATATCATCATATGATAATAAAAATACAATGAATCGTATGCAGGCTAAGGTTTGTTATATAATGTACCAGATCAGAGAGATCTATACTAAGCGTAGAAAATTTTTGTCGGAGAAGATGGGCATGTTGCTTAATAATCTTGAAAGCTTATGCTTAAAAGCTTATTGCTCAAGGATTGAGTATTCGATCGTTGAGTATGCATGCATCAATTCACAGACGTTGAAAACTATTGAAAAACATCAAATACCAAATACAACACGAAACGTTTTCAGACGCAATCTGTTCTGTATCTAGTATCATATATCAATAACAGAATGACATAATCGTTACAAACAGATCGTAAAAGTCAAATGCATCGGCGTGCCTAGACGCCAACCGATATGAAAGTTGCAACTATCAATGTTGTTAAAACTAAGTCATGGAACACACCCACACACTAAGTCATGGAACATACCCTTGAATATGAATTGAATTAAATAGCTCTTATATTCGTACCCACCGTTGCGAGTTAACCTCGAGTTGGTCAATCGGAGAGTTGAGAGTGACCGTTGTCAATCTCCTATGCCTTGCATGACGTCACACAATCCGCCGATTGAGCAACTCGAGGTTAACTCGCAATGGTGAATACCAATATAAGTCGTTTGACGATATGCGATAGTCACTTCTCGACACAATAAAAATGTTTATTACTTTCAGGACTGCAATGTCGGACAAAAAATAAAAATTCCATTATTTAGTATTTCAAGAAACAGAGAGTTTAACACAATTATTGGATTTATTTGGAGCAAAAATTTGAAATCAAATGTCAGTTTCAAGCTCAGTTAAGCCTTTAGTCGATCAAATGTCATACTAAATATGGAAAATATCTCAATGATCAGTGCAGTAACCAGAAAAAAAGATTAGGTACGAGCCCATTTGCTGCCTACCAGTTTCACAGTCATGAGCCTGACAGCCCGGTCTTATAATTGACGTTACGAGTGAGCGATAATTCCAATGTAGCCTAAGCAAAACGCCATCATGCCACGTATGCAACAGTTTCACGGCACCTCTTGGGTGCGAGAAAGTAAATTGTAATTGACTAAAATTTAAGTTGATGACAAGCAGACGAACACACAAAGTCAGTTTCAAATCGATCCGAGCGCAAGTAAATATATCTAAACAATGGGAGTCTGCAAGAATACAAAACAGACAGCATTAGTTTCAAACAAACTATCTCCAGCAAATAAGCATAGCCTACACAAGAAATCAGTGATTTAACCATGCAAGAGCTATTAAGTGAACGAGAAGGGTTAGTTTGAAAAACTTCAAAACGGGTGTCAAAGAACTGCACTGCTATTGACATGTATACACATCTTAAGAAAACAATAAAGTGAAAAGAAAAGATTTCAAAGTGTAATAAACTTGTGGCGTCTAACTTAGAAAGCTGGAATTAATTATCCAGAGCATACATTCAAGAACCAATTTTATATTAGTTACAAATATTTATGATGAAATTAAGCCAAATTTACTAGTATATAATAAGATTAATCAAAACTGTGAAAAACAGTAAAGAAAATTAAAATGTCAGGGTGCGAGACTTACATCACGAGTGTCAAAGGCCGACAGAGGATTGGTCCGTGACGTCAGTGCGTCCTGATCTCTGATTGGCTGAACGCCGTTGCTCATCGGCTGTTTGAACCTCTGGCTGTACTGAAGCATTTCTGACGCTGAAATACGAACAGGCCAGGCTCTGAATCATCGTGAATATTACTGTAAGACAGGATATTTGCGCTGCATGTTATTTTCAAGGTTTTTGCCTCTTAGAAACTTAGCTGCATTTAATTTTTTTTGCATTTTTGAGGACTGCCCATTATAGCATATGGTTTATGCAAATTCCTCTGCAAATGACGAAAAATGCCAGCAAATCCTGCAAATGCCGGCAAATGCTAGGAAATGCCTGCAAATCCAGCTTGTTAATTAATTAGCATACTATCAAAGTAAGATGGTCAATGGTCAAGGTCAGGTCATGGTCATAAAACCCATGAAAATATTCTCTTATTTTCAGCCCCGCATCAACCCCCCCCGCTACTCACTGGTGGGTTTTCCCATCACCCCCGCAGGTTTCGCCTGCACTACCGGCGGCCCCTGTCTCGCCCCACCCCCCCTGCCGCCATCTTGGTGATGGTTGCCTAGCGACGCCGTCGCGCTGGGAAGCGGGTCTCCATGACGACCGTGTTCGCGCAGCTGGCGCCGCCGGTCTGACTTGGGGTAGGGGCGGTGGGGGGGCACTGCGCTGTAGTTGCTGTCCGTGCTGTAGGGGCTCGTGCAGCGCGCGCGCTGGCGCTGCTTGGGGGGCTTCTTCACTGCAATATTAGCAGAAAGGGGATCATTTAATAGCAAACAAATTCAACGGCAATTATTATGGCAGAGGCTAACTATCTAGTATGCAATAACTTAATTAACGTACCCTATTTTAAACAAACTTGTAATGTGCATGCACCAAAATATTGTATAGAATGAATATTTTTGTTGAAACGATGATCAACGTAATGCAGCGGACAAATTTTTGTGCTATATGATATTGTATTAAGCCGACAGTAATTATACATGCTAGATACAGCCAGGGCTTGATCTGCAAGTCGCCAAAATTGTCAAGAATTTTTTTTTTTTGTGCAGTTGGCGATTGTTTTTCCGTTTGGCGAAAGCCCTTGGCGAATGTTTTATTCATCCTTCGTTCCTAGAAGCTCAATAACTGGCTCTATGGTGATGAACAGAGCAATAAATTCAAGTGCACTCAAAGGGAACAAATGACAATGCGTAACAAATATAGCAAAAAAAGGTACGGCCTGGCAAAATAAAAATTCGTTTGGCGAATGTTTGGCAAATTTTTTTCAAGACCCAGATCAGGCCCTGGTTACAGCCCATGGTATCTGAAAAGATATACATACTTTCTAAATGATAACATATTTTGAACGACAATGAGGCTCTGTCTGGCTGGACGAAAATGCTGATTATCATCACTATTAGGCAGCTGCTATAATTTAATTGCTGGCTGCTCAAGTCTTCTGGTGAATAAATTTAACTTTACATCAATAATGAAAAAGCGCGAATAAAAGATACATCAACCCACCCTTCTCGCGTTCCCTGGACCCCGCGCCCGGGTCGGTGACCGTTGACCCGACCACGGTCAGTCCGGACAACTGGGCCGCACGCGCCACCGCGCTCGCAAAGTCTGCGCCGGCCTGGAAGGACCCGTCGCTGCTCGCGACACTGCTGCGCATCGAGCTGCACGCGTCACTGTCGTGAGCGGCAGCGGCCGCGGCGTCCCACAGCGGAGCGGAGGGGTCGACTAATAATACAGAAAGTTTATAGAAGTCACAAAGCTTGCAGATATAATTTTTTTTAACGGTTTATTGATATGACTTTTTACGCAGTTATAAAAGTTTGTCTATATGACTCTTTTATACAGTTATAGCTTGTAGATATGACTTTTTTATACAGTTATAAACGTCAGTAGAAATGACTTATAAAGTTTGTAGACACGTCTTATTTTATACAGTTATAACGTTTGTAGATAAGACTCAAACCCAAGTCTCTGGACTCATTCTCGGACGTCTTGACCACTACACTGTAGTGCCTCGCTACGATTGCAACTAAATATTGACATCATTGTATTGAAGTTGGTCATTGAACCAGTTTCAATGTGCTTGATGTAACGTGAGCGATGCTCTGGCGGTATACATTGGGCTCTAAAAACCAACGCCATTTATTTAAAAGCCGTCAGACACGCACCGGCGTCGCCGAGCTCCGAGTCGCTGGCGCTGCCGTGCGGCGACTGGCAGTCGCGCGGCTCAGGGAGTTCCATGTCTGACTCGAGGTCGCGGTAGTCGTGGAGACCGACCTCCGAGATGGGAGAGTCGGGAGACTGGGAGACCCCCCCGCGAGTTTGTTTACACATCGGTGCGCTGAGAAGTAAACATAATGCAATGCATTAACATATTATCTTCATTTCGTCGCTAGGACAGCACACAAACCCAAACATAAATAAGGGTGAGCAAATAAAAGAAACTAAGTTTATAGCAAGATCACTATGCATTAGAAATATATATCTAAGAAGTGATCGTAATACACAGCTTAATATCCAAAGCAAGACAATTTTTTTTACAGTAGATAAACTTTCAGTTGCTTCGCAAATTAAGCAATGGTAAAACAACCAAATGTTTATAGCAGAAAAACTTTTGGTTGTTTTGCCCCTCATGATAAACTAGAAATTGTAGTGAAGATCTGCAGCTAATCGCCTTGCCAGCTGCAAGCCAGCGAACAAATAATAATGGCTTCCAGCTCAGAGCTCGAAATGCATGGATAGAAAGAATTGATTATTTCATTCGTAATTTTTAAGTCCCCCAGGGACGTAGAATCTATACACAGAATTTACTAACCATGCAATGAAAAAACACAAAGCGCACACCACTCTACCAACAACCTACCCGCTCCTGTGATGATGCCCCACCCTCTCCCTGCCCCCTCCGCCCTCCATCATCCCCTCATCCAGCATCGGATCTTCCGGCGCGGGGGACGGCGGTGAATACTCATGTGACATCATCATCCGATATCCCGCGCCCCCGTTCCCCCCGCCCCCGCCGGCCTGCGTCCCCGCCCCTTCCGTGTCGCTGAAATGCCGGTAAAGTTCCCCGGCACCGCCGTCTTTAATTGGCACTAGCCGGTAGCCGCGGTTATTCGACGAGAGCCCATATTCAGGCTCGCTCATCGCGCGCGGCGAATACACACGCAAATTGTTCGCCATCTGCGACACGGATTCCGGAACGTTGCGGAAGATTCCGGAAGATTCCGGAGATCTGGGTACATGGTTGGGCGCCGCGGCGTCCGAGCGACTAGAAGTGCTTGATCTCTGCGGGGTGTAGGATCTGGACCGAGGGTCCATTTGACACCCTCTGGGGTCTGGATCGTAGGTGTGGTGGTGGTGGGCGGCCCCGCCGGGGCTGTGTGAAGGGCGTGGGGGCTTGGAATTGCGCGCGTGGGGGACGGGAGCACGTTGGGTGAGGGGCGGGGAATCTGGGGGGGTTCCGATG
>JAQIWG010005178.1:0-14899 GCA_034695025.1 Chamaedrilus cognettii | reverse complement strand
AACCCAGGTCTACTCAGCGGCCTCGAGCTCCCCCGCGACCGTGAAATTCTGCAATATCAAGTGGAGATGAAAAAAATAGATCTGGAGCAAAGGCGACTGGAGATGGAACACGAACGGGAAGTAATAAAGCACAAACTTAAACTATTCGAACTGTATCACGCAGAAGAGGCGAGCAAACGTGGCCACGTAGTCAAACTAGTCGAACTAAGCATCGAGAAAGAAGAAAAAAGAAGCGAAGCCGCGTTGCGTCGTCTAGCTCTGCAGAACGAAGGGGAAGCAAGTAGACTCAATCACGAGCGTAGAATGCGCGCTCTTCAGGATGAAAACGATGCTAGAATGCGCAACGACCAAATTCGCATGACGAACATCCGACTCCGCGCCGTGACTCTGAAGATTCTCAAAAATTTTCTCATTGGTCTCCTTATCGGGGGCATTAGCGCGGCAGCTATAGTTGTGGGGCCGGTTCTTCTTGCGGCAAGCGGTCCGGCTGTGGCTGTGGCCGCTGCGGTAGGCGCGGCGGCAGAAGGGGTTAGCATTATCGTGGCGGGTGCAGCGGCGGGTGCAGCGGGTGCAGCAGTGGCTAGCACTCTTGATGGACTGGTGTCGTCACTTAGACAGAGAAAACAGGAGCAAGGTGAAGAGTCAGCCCTTGTGGCAGTTACCGATCCAGCCGAGGCAGCCGAGGGACGTGAGGGTGGCGATGGGACAGATCACGTGGGAGAGTGGGTCGATCCTGCCTTAGAAGGTCCTGCTGGTTAGATCAGCGGATCTCTCACCCCGGTGATTGCTGCTGTAACAGCGGTGTTTCCGGGGTACACAAGTAGGAAACGGTAGCGCGGATGGCGGCTCTTGGCAATTGCGCAGGCTAGAGGTTTAGGCTTCTTTCTTATTTAAAAAATCAAAGACCGTGTGTCAGTAACGAAGAAAATTAATAGTCCAGTTCTGTGTATAAGAGGGCCGCCACAGAACCTCTTCCCCTTATTTTACGCCGTTTACTACTCGTTTACGCCCGGGGAGCTGTGCAAGCTGTGCAGGCTGCAAGTCTATTATTTGTTCCCCGTATTGCTGGGGTTTATTATATATAAGGTTTAGGCCATATTACACTAGACTATTGAATTGCATAGCTGCGCCATTCCTGCAGCGCCAAAACTCTGCTTAATTCCGAAGTTAAACGAAAAAAAGTGACAAATCCTCGAGGCTATACGGCGGTATTTTGTGTGGGATTGCCCGGGATGATGCTGTGACAAGGGACCATGAACATTCGACAGTGAACTGTTAGAGACTGATCCCACCGTCATTTAGTCTTGCCTACGCGTTGAAGGAACGAAGAGGAGGAGGACTATTCGTAATTAAGCCTTTTATGATTTATGAGAAAGGCGGATATGCAAATAATCTTTTTTATGGCAGTATAAGCCTACATGTATGTCTTTGCTGACTCAATCGATCCAATTATGTAGGTCGATAAATGGTTATAGGCTCAATGAACTAGACGGTTAATCTAGTAGGCTAATTAATTAGACCAGCGCTATAAATAGTTTGACTATACAGTGGGATATACAGTTCTATTCCTATAAAACGGTAGTGCGATATAGGCCTACAAGCATGGCCCGTTGCGTTGTAAATCGACGAAAGTCCGTATAGAGGCTGCATGATAGCAACTTAACACGAAGATCGAGTCTGGTTTCAATTTCCAGAAAATCACAGATGTAACCACGGTTATATCCCGCAGTCAGGCTTTATATAGGCCTGGGCCTAGATAAGATTTATTTGGCCCAAATATACACTTGACCGTATCTAGGCTGCGTTGTTAATTGAACAACATACCACTCAACTCTGCGGCGGACTGAGCGAGCAGCTGAGCGGGCTTGTACAGTACTTAAACATGTAATCGATAGCAGAAGGCCCATACTTATATAGAACTTTATTCGCCACAAAGGCAGTAAGGAACCAAACATACAGTATATAACAATATCGCACACTATACAGAATACTTATATAACTTATATAAGCCTGAATACTATACAATTGGCCTACCCCGGAAAAATAAATATGTAGGTCTACAGTAGGTCCTTACTATTGATTATTATTTTTTGCACCGGTTTTATTTGTGTTGTTAGATTGCGCCTATACCTCGGACTATAGCCAGTGCTTTACACAGCCACATAGCGGAAATTTATGGTGAGAAAATATGTCACACTGAGATAACGCGGCAGTGATCTGGAAAATATTCAAGTCAGTCGTCTGGGCGCTCTCAAAGGCAGTTTGGATAACACTCAACGTAATCTGGGCAACGTTGAAAATAATCCTCTGGGCATTAGGTAACTCGGTCACCTGGATTGCAAATCGAGTAAGTGAATCCCGCATGCGTCGCCATGAAATAAGGCTGATAGAACTCCATCAGCAAGGCGATGCAAGAAAACGGGAAGACAAGGAGAAAGCGAGGACACACCAACGATCCCATGACCTACGCGTACAAAAAGAGAAGCACAGAAACGATGCGAGAATCAGCGCGGACGGGGAAACAGCGGAAGAACACAAGCGGGCCCATGCCTTGCTCGTTGTGCAGGAACAGCACAGCAACGAGAAAGCTCTTCGCGACGACGAGCAGAGAAAAGTCGAACACCAAAACGAACTTAGGTTTAGAGCAATAGAGCTTAAAATAAAACGCGAGAGAGATCAGGCATGTGAGAGAGGATTTGGAAAACTTGTAGGATTTGGTACCGTTCTAGCTGGAACACTGCTGGGCGGACCAGTTGGGCTAGCGATATCGATGGCTGCTCTGAATCAAGGCGAATTGCAGCAGGGTGGAACAACCACACGTGCGACTGGGCACTTGGCGATCCCTAATGATTCCGATAACGACGAATGAAATCAGGACACAGTCTGTGAATGGACTTGACTGTGCGTGCTTACTTATTGCCCAACAGTGCAGCTTACGTCATCACTTCACGTAATTTAGTGTTAAACTGAATCATTCTTTAGTTTATTTAATTCGCACGTTTAAGCCATCAGTCGTACATTACTTGTATCAAATGTATCTAATGGTCATTGCGATCTCGTTTCTGAAGAGTTAAGATGATAGGTGCTTGTTTTTATGGTTTTCCGTGATGCCAGGGGTAAGATTTTTGGCGTACGTTTCAAATTTTCTGGCATCATAGATGCCGCGACGCCACAGTTATACTATATATATAGGCTATAGCGGAAGCCCAGGGGTTTAGGTTTCTTGCAATAAAACAATATTGTAGCCTAGTCTGCCTGAGTTACATGGCGCACCGTTACCATGAAATGGCCATATTTATGCCTTGATTGAGCACGGGTCTTTGGTTTACGCAATATTGAAAATAGGCCATAATTTTGACGACGTAGACCTATACACTGCATCTGAATAAAAATACGACTTGACATCGATACGGACCATGAACTCCACTTTGCATGATTCGTGCAGCATTATACTGTAACTCTTATTGTTATTATCATAGTGCACAATTAAGTATGGATTGTATTTTAATGTATTTTAACGTACGACAATGGATTCTCATGTATTTTAGTGTATTTTAATGTTTTTTAATGTATTTTAATGTATTTTACTGTATTTCAATGTATTTTACTTGTATACGATTATTGAGAAAAACTTAAACTATGTCAGTTTAAGTTAAAAAACTATATAAAATAATTTAGTTAAAATGCATTAGCAAGATGGCGCTATTTTGATGCCTCTATCATCGTCTTTCTTCACTATAATGCAGCAAAACCAATGAGATATTAAACTTGCCATTAAGTATGTATAATGGATGCAAGCTCCTGTATATCAAACAATACGTACATATATCAAATTTAGGCCTATATTGGTTACATGGATGCTCTGTAGCTGTAATTGAATACGTTTTACAACTATCATAATCATCATCAATGTAGTCATTAAGATATAATTGCATTTTATAATCTTATATATATATATATATATAAATGAGTATTGTTCGCATTGCGTTATTGTTTGACATTCATAGAGGCAATTGATCTACCGCATAATAATTTCTGCAAGTCAAGCGAAATCAATATATTATGGCAAAATATTGAAAATATACTTTCTCGCAAATGTCGCTAACCGCGATAATCTGAAACATAGGCTACTAAGGTCATTTTTTTGATAGCCTATGCGGCTAGCTAGGCTACGGGTGGACATGGCTTTAGCATGGGCACCGACACGCTGTTTTGAAATAATAACAACAGAAAGCCGTGAATTGAAGAGACATGCAGCAACGGGCAGTAATGGAGTGATGGAACATTTATATGATTATCGCATGCTTAGCATGCAAACTGCCGTAATAAAAAAGATAAATTCATAAAGATTCATGTTATGGACAATTGGACACAGGCCGCGAAGGCCTACAGCTGGAATGCATGGCCCTAGATCCTATACGCATATATAGATAAATCACGCAAACCAACTATGTTGATCTGTGGAATCGCACTGGAAAAGCGAAAGCAGAATTTGATGTAGGCTAAAATCCAATGTAGTCCTCATGTTGGCTGCAAGAATTCCTGTGTCTGGAATTCCTTTTGACTTTTCCTCGTACGTGTAGGTTGCCTCATAAACCTGATATTTTTCAGGCTTTTTAGAGATATTTTTTGTCTATAAATAGTAAATATGTCATTATGTCAAGTAATTGATAACACATGTAATAGCCTACAATGTCATTATAGACTATTTGAAACTGCAAGTACACGTATATCCTAAAAATCTCGAACAAATTGTTGTTTCATTTTCCGCCAGAGTGGTATGCTGATGTCTCAGATATGGAGCTGCACGATAGGCCAAACCACTGCGCCGTCATGAACACAAGATTCACGTGGCAAATTACACGATTTATCAAAAAACGATCGGTGTGGTGCTTACAATTATTTTCAGGATTTAGAGTTCTGAAAAAAGAAAGAAAGCAAAATTAGGTATGAGAGTGCATGGTCATGTGTACTCATGTCTCTCTTCTGATCTGGCGGTAGAAATGACAGAAACCGATAATTCAGTATTGACGTCCTGCAGTTAAAAACGATAATAACGAGTTCATGTAGTCCGCTTCGGCGTCTAGTGTCGTGATCAAGGACCTCCGTTCGCCATGAACAACCGCCAATGTTATCAAACTGATGAAAATTCAGGGCGAATGGGTAGGAGAATTAAAGAGTGTGGGTCCCATGAATCTCTATTCCCATGAAGCGCTTTTTTCGGATGCCACGTCATGAGGGACGACGTGCGTATTGCGTGAAGATCAGCGTCGCTGACAACCAGCTACGTAGAGTGACCATTCCCAACGGGGGGCAGGCATTTTAGCAGGGGGGGGGGGGGGTAAGAGATTTTACGGCTGCTGGGAGGGCAAACACCATATAGGCTAATGTTAAATTGTCTGAGAGCCGGGGGGGCGGAGGCCCCAGTAAGGGGGCACTATAGTTTAATGTTTTTTTTAAAGAGTTAGGCCTAGGGTTAGAATTAAGCTATGGATTAGGTTAGGATTAAGTAAAGAGTTAGTTTGAGGGTTTAGGTTAGGGGTAGAGTTTGGAGTTACGTTTGGGGTTGGGTTTTAACTTTTAAACAAATGCTTTTTGCTGCAGTACTAACGCTGACGACCTGATGTTTCTCTAGTGTAATTGTCGCGCGTTGAGTGGGCCGGGGCTAGTCACCGGGATCTTCCATGATTATCAGAGCATCCAGTACGTGCCGACCTCTGATTGGACCGATTTGGTGTCAAACAGGTGGCTGCTAAATTCAAGTATGGAGTTCTTTTGCAAGCAAATATAAAGCTGTAAGCATAATCATGTAATGCCCGTTTCTGTGAAATCTACGCCTAAAAGTGCTCCTATCCAATAAAATGCCCCCCAGCGAAGATTCCTTAAAAAATACCCTGCATGCTCGGGCTGCTTCCATTGCAGCTGCATCCCAATGAGCGCCTAGCCCCGCAGCAATTTTTTCGATTGACGGAGCTCAAATTTGATTTCTTAGAGACAGCAGGCCTTAATGCACACTTTTTCTTTTCACAGCAGAACTCGCGGGCGGGAAGGGGAGGGGGATCGAGGTATGTAGAGGGAAGGAATTTTTCAGCAGCCGCCGCCGCCGCTGCTGCTGCTGCTGCTGTTGCTGCGTTTAAAAATGACGATAAACTGTGCTGCTGCAACTCACACAGTTTCACCGGTGAGTAAATCGCCACAGAGCAAATTTATGATCTAAGCTTGCTGACTGAATGGCTTGCTATTGCTGTATCTTTAGTTGCACATTGAGCTAGGTTACATCAGGAATTAGACTGCGCCGGATTGATAGGGCCTAAAGCTAGTCTAGGATCTATTCTTTAGGCCACTGCAAAAATCCATATAAAACTGCTGAACTGAGAGTCCTGGTTGCGAAACTGCTTTCGCAGGTGGCTGCGATGACTTAGGCCTATAGTTACTGACGGAGACGGTAAGGTGTTATAGCCTACCAGAATTCGTCTGATAGGCTAGCATGTAAAATTTATAAACAGCGTAACGCATAGCCAGATTGCCATACAATCACAATATTTTGTGGATTGGAAACCCGCATGCCTGTATGACTGTACATGTATTGTAGCCCAGTATGTACATGTACATACTGGGCTACTGATCGTTACATGTCAGTAGGTGTAGCATATGATTATGTAAGGGTAGAAATTACTGACAGGCACCACAAATTTACATTTTGCCTCTTTTCTAAGTTGTACGTTTCTAGTTCAGAATTTTTCTTTCGAGATTTTCTTTAAACGCGCACCGGACGTCTATTCCTATAGGCCCTCTACTATTATTTATGTTATTAAAACATTCGCTATAGGTAGGCCTGGTCAAATGCGCAGCCTATAGTCGGAGTGAGGAGAAGCAGCTAGTGATAATAAAGCGCGTCATAATTATATAACAATACGCTATACGGTTGATATTTCACAAATCAACTTTCGAATAATCAATTTTTGAATCAAGTTTCGGAAGTTTTCGAAAAAGTTTCTGAAGCTTTCGAAAGTGGGCAGCATTGACTACATGAGCGGGCATTTAATTTTTCAAACCTACTTTCAAAAATATGATTTTTTAAACTTGGCCGCGATGCACTGTAAACAGACATGAAGTTTTCAACCGACTTTCGGAAGCTAGTGTTGGTCCGATTATAATGACGCTTATTGACCTTTCTGTACCCGTATTTGTACCGGTATTTTTATCTGTATTTGTATCCGTATTTGTATCTGTATTTGTTCTTCAGCGCTGCTATGAATGCCGCATGGAGGCTCTTCGTAACGCAGCGCTGCTTCAAGGACTCATTCATGCACGCCTAGCTTTATAGCGTGCCATCACTTACGATACGCCCAATCCTGAATAAGCCATTGTGACACCATAACTGTTTCCCATGTTCTATATTGAACGCGTACTGCACGGTATACATTACATACATGTAGGCTACATACATGTAAGCTCAGGTCAAACGATTGGTAGACCTAGGCTGCGTTGTAAGCTTACAGTGTACGATATTTTCAGAATTCGGAAACCTTCGAATCCCCAAGGAGTAACAGCTGGGTAATTTTTCGTTTCTGTTTCCGAAACAACCTTGAGTTACAGGCAAAGCTGCAAAAAAAACACTGTGCCGTATTTTATAGCGAGCGACAAATTAAGAAATTACACGTGGAATTGGTTGAATCTGTAAGTTTTCTTTTCTTTGATTTTTAACCATCTTAAGCAACGTAAAGCCAAATACCCCAACTATTTCTGAAAGAGCATAGGCAAGGAAAATGGCTACAGCCTGTTCTATGTAGAAGTTTAATTTGAAGGGAACCAAATCCAATAACCAAGGGGGGCACGAACGAAATTCAAGGAAGGCGCTGCTTCCCCTTAAAATTTTAAGGGGGGCATTTGCCCCCCCCCGCTAGCCCCATTAGCGCGCCGCCACTGGCAATAGGCATAGCTTTATAGCATCACAGCGATTAAGCTATGGGCTTATTGGCCTGTGCCTTTGTAGCAATATAGCTTAGCTTTAGTCCTAAGTTAAGGCTAGCTTACACCCGTCGGACCGTTAAAGTAGATCTATATTCAAATCGCTCAGTCTAGCCGCAATCATTTAGATTAAGCTCAGAGCTCCCCGGGCGAGTCGTAAAAGACGACTTAAGAGGGGGGAGCGGTCTTGTGCTTGGTAAAGCGGAGGCTGAGGCACAGAATCGGATTGTACTAGTCTTCGTTACTACCCACGGTCCTTAAACTCGCAGGGGAAGAAGTAGTTTAAACTGTAAGGCAGAATAGGTTTATAACGTTCTTTATACTGAAGGCATCGATCTGGCGGACAAAAAAGTTCCATCGGCTAATAATTCTACACTACAATCACTGTTTCACATGGATTCTAAATCTACCATGAGTCGTTCAAGTGGGGCGGAGCGCACGGGAGCGGCGCTCACACTACTCAGTGCTCACAAAAATTTGACTAGCATTCCACTGTAACATTAGCGGCTCCCTGTTAACATTGAGAAAAATGTTGGTATTGATATTGAGACCACTCTGCGCCTGTGTGTCATTATTTGAGTCTTGTCATGTTTATAGCTCGTGCGCTGTTCTTGTTTCAAAGTGTAAAATAAAACGCATTTGATTTGATTTGATGATTTGATATGTATCGTTGAACTATCCAGCAGTGATGGATTCGAACAAGTGCCACTACGAGAATCGATCAGTTTCAGCAGTTTGGGCCACAGTGAAGCACGTGTGCACCTTGCCCGTCGCCGAGAGATTCGTCCTGACCTTCGCTTGGCTGAGTTTGCTCGTTCTCATAGAAATCAAAGACTTCTGGATGTTTCTCATCGCGGTAGGATACTTGACATTTATTTTTCACCGCTACTATGAATACCGCTTGGAGGCTCTTCGCAGCGCAACGATGCTTCAAGCGCTTGAGTTGAGAATTCAACACGAAAGGCGACCAGCGATAGAGAATGCCATTGTGAATGGGTTGACACTTGGAAGCGTGATAGCGGGCAGCGTGATTGCTGGACCCGTATTCGTAGCCGGAGCGGTAGTAGGAGTGGCGGGGTCAGCAACGAGGACGAGATATCGTACAGGTAACAGAATCGCTGCAGCTTGACGAGAGAAGGCACCAGACTGGCGTCGTTGTCAGTGACTGAACTAATTCAGAATGACGGTGAACGAGAAGTCGCACAACTACATGCATGGACAGGGATCCCTGTACCAGGGACATAGTCTACGAAGCACCCTGGTCTAACATTGACAGCGTACAGCATACTTCTGCAATAGTCTTAAAAAACCAATGACTAACATGAACCGCGTGGATCTAACGTATCATCCTACTCTCAATATTAGGCTAACAGCCGCCTAACAGCCGCCTAACAGCCGCCTAACAGCCGCCTAACAGCCGCCTAACAGCCGCCTAACAGCCGCCTAACAGCCGTGGCCATATTTTATTGTCAACGAATGATGTGCGTTGTAGTCTAGACGACGTCAATGGCGCGATAGTATTAGATTCTTGAACGAAGATAGGCTTACATAATATAACCGTGAACGTAGTGTTCCTAGCGTAGTTCAGGCTCAGTGTTATATAGTTGTTAAATGTAATTTTGGGAATGCTAAACAATATTCGATTGTTACTGTAAGTACGATAATTTTGCATTTAGTTGCAACTCATACACAAACGCGTAGATTAGTCTCATTGACAAGCTTTGTGTGTATCTTGCCAGTGCAAATTCATTTTTCATTTTTGGCCCAAAATTTGCAATTAGAACTGAATAACCTGTCTCTTCAGCATCTAACATTGGATGAAAAATCTCGCGATAACAGCCAGGACAAACAGTGCAATAGGCCTAGCTATTATTATTCACCAGAAAAAGCGTGGCAGAAACGATCTTGAATTGATGCTTATTACAAGTGATGGTACATCGATCTATGCGTATACATTTATGCATGTAGCCTAATCTATGATTCCTCGTAGGCCACGAACTCTTCCAATTTTTTTTACTGCGAACGGCAGATCGTAATAAGAAACTAAGCGTCCTCTATATTATATATCATATTATTGCTATAGACTGTATAGAGTAAAAGGCTCTAGAAAATTGTCTCGAAAATGCTTGTTCAAAGCCTTTCTGAAATTTTTTGGATCCTTTAACAAAAACATTATTCAAAAGCGCCAATTTTTTTATGGACAGCTGGCCAATGGTCCTATACAATAAGCCAAGTTCGTATAAAATAATTTTTTAAAATTAATAATTAATAATGGAGTTGCCAAGTTGGTAAACAATATATTATCAGAAATTTTGTGTCGTTGGACCGACACAGAATTTAATTACCTATGCAATAATTAAAATTTATCTTTTCCGCCTAAAGCTTATGGATATAAACAGTGCGTGTTTGAATATTTCGAAAATTTGTTACCTACGAATTTCGTATTCGTGTTTTGTTTGTCATTATTGAATTTTGTGGTCATTATATTCCTCACTGACATGTAGCCTACTCTGGATCTCTACTTTTTCTTGTGTTTGCTACACTTTTGTGTGAATAAAAGATATATAGGCTTATTGTTGTTTGTCGTCTGCGACTGATGGTCGTCAGCGAAACCAAAAACGAAAAATAACGAAACATCGAAGTCGAGTACTATGTAGATGTATGTCAAACAGATGTCGACTGAAACGACAAATAAAGACACACATGCATGCCTAGCTTTACAGCGTGCCATCATCACTTACGTATCGTAAGTGATGTTGCCCAATCTTCAATAGGCCATTGTGGCGCCGTCGCTATTTCCTTGTTCTATGTTGAACGCCTGCTGCACGGTATACATTACATACAGGTAGGCCACATAAGCTCAGGTCAAACGATTGGTAGACCTAGGCTGCATTGTAAGCTTACAGTGTACGATATTTCCAGCTTTCGATAACCATCGAAAAACCCCAAGAAGTAACAGCTGGGTAATTTTTACTTTCTGTTTTCGCACCAACCTTGAGTTACACCCAAATCTGCAAAAACCACTGTGCCGTACTTTATAGCGCGCGACCAATTATCAAATTACACGTGGACTTGGCGTATATTCCAAAGCCCTACACTGTAGGTCGTAACCCATAGAGGTCAAACTTCTGGCCTTTATAAGATAACGATTGCACAATGTAGGCAGACCATTACCATTCAGAGCACTTACTCTTACACGGTGCTTGTCTGGAATAGGCCTAGGCCAACTAATGGCAAAGTGAAGCCAAATTTTGGCACAGTATGCGAGAATATTTGTGAAATATCTCATTACTTTCGCACAAATTTGTCGACGGTGCCAGCTTTACCTGTAACTTGCGCAATGACAGTAATGTAGGCTACACGCAGGCTACATTGCACTACTGTACACAGTGATCGTTGTTTTTCAAAGCTTGGCTAAGTTGACGTTAAGTTGAGTTATCGTCTACCGGCCAGACTGTCGCGAAGAAAGTTTACGGCAGTGTTTCGAAAGGGAAATTCTTAGCGGTAGGTGCATCTGTTACAGTCGCTCTGTCCGTACAGTTTTATTTATCTATAGCTTTGTTAAATCTCAACCGTTTTTCCACACATATCACAGCTGCTAAAACGATAACAAAACTTACAAAACAATACGTCGGCTTTTTTCTTTAAAAATACATTGTCACGCTGTCGCATTGAACTAGTTTACCACTACCATAAAAAGAATCGATATTGCTGATCTAAAAACTGATCTAAAACTGATCGAAAATAGGGTCTGTAATTAGCGAGATTATTCGCACATGCCATGCCAATAGAAGTTTCATTTTTGGCAGCATGCATGATCAAAATGAGTTGAACTGGACTCAAGAAAGACAGGCGTGCATGCCATTGTGCACGTACGTGTATACGCTATAACTGTAGCCTACGTTGCAGCGCAGCTTTATAGCACGCTTACCGAGATTCAAATTGCCCACTGACTCGCCGCTATTACAATGGTGCGTTCAGCGCAGGAAACTCTTACAGACTCAATCTGTTTCTTCCTCATAAATGCACTAAATATTATCGCTGCTTACAGATTTTGAGTCCTCGTTGAGTTGGTCGACAGATAGCAAGCGGTAGCTTCCTTCTTCGTTAATCAAGGCTAGCCAAGATCAGCAAGGCTCAGCGGCGGTCCTCCTGCGACAGCTTTGTGAGGGCAATAACTTCTTCAGAATAGCCTACTGTATCACCTGGTCCAGGTGCAGTCCAAAATTATATTCTAACTCTAATTAAACTAAAACAAACTCCAATCTCTGTAACATGCTTCTTTCAGAAAGTTTACCATTCGTATCATAGGCTATTTGTGCGCTGTGAGCCTCTTCCATCTATAAACGAGGCGTGAGGCTAAAGGATGAGATTAATGACTATTATTGACTGATTGGTAGGCCATCAAAACCTATAGGCCTAGTCCTCTTAATATTAAACGCAGTGCTAAACGCCTTGCATATCAAGCTCAAATGCGGTCGTGACCGTGGTATGTACACTTGTACAGTACACGGTATGAAATATTGCGGCCCATGTGTAGGAAGGACGATGCCAATCCAGTTTCACGCGCGGCGACAGCAAGGCCCCCGCTGGGGTGCGCCACTGAACGCCCAGCGACATGCAATCCTACAAGCAGGGTTCGGAGACAACCAAGCGAAAGGTCACGCTTAAGACTGTCACACAGACCTATGCTAACTGCTGGTTGCTCGACCTCAATTTAAGTGCAATTTGCTTGTGATTTAATTTTATAGTTCGATTTAACTAATGTAAATCTATGAGAGAATTGTATCGAATAATTTGATTGGTTCGTTTGGATCACAAAACTAAATCGAACTTAAATCGAGGTCGAGCAATCAGCAGTTAGAGCTATAGCATATCATTTTGTTCCTTCAAATAATGTTATTATAGGCCTATTGTCGTTTCTTTGCGCCTTGTGTTCAGCAAGAAAATCATTCAATCGTTCCGTTGAATGATTGCACTGTACGCGTTTATTTCTGTGGTGGTCTTCGATACGTAGCTGAAAGAGTAGAAATTGCATGCAACTGCAATGCAATAGCCTACATATCGCAGGGTCGAGTGTTAATTAACGCAAGGTTTTGAATGTAATTTAGATTAACATAAAATTTCTATAGGGAGAAAACATATTGCTCAAACGAGACGGAATGTATGGCCTGCAGTAGCCTACTATTCTATTGTCTATAATAACCGATACTTTTGTTATAAGAATGCACTTAATATTTCAAATGGTCCTACGTGTACATGTATAGCACATATGGCCTTAATAATTTTCTGACAGAACTGTCTACTATGTACTATAATAAAATTATTAATTCATTTCATTTTTCAGTGAGTCCTGGCAATTTGACTGCAAAAACCGCTTTCTATGGCTCCTTGATCTTCGTTTTCGCCATCTTTGCTGTTGGAGCGAGCGCTCACGCATACCAGGTCCATTGCGACAGTAAGTCAAGGCCAATAGGCTAAAATATATTAAGAAAAATTAATTTTTCGTTTATTAATTTAATTTAATCGTTTTCATTTAGGCCTAGTAGTAGTAGGAGAAGACAAGGCTTTCATATTTAAGCTTACTTGTAGGTCATGATGTGGTTTCTCTGACGAATATGACAAACAAATATACTTGTATATTTATAACAAGAAATTTAATTATAAATTTATAATACAGCATTTATATCCGCATTGGTACAAACCTAGCTAAAGCCTTAATATGATATAATCATGATATATAATTACGATACTAAATTATTATATCTTGCTATGATATATTATGTCGTTAAGGTTCCGTCAAGCTGCAGGAGAGCATGGAGCGCGTGGCAATACAACAGCTGCAGTCGGACGAGAAAAAAATGGATCACGAGGTAAAAATGTTGACGCTGAACAACGAGAAGGAAGCAGGAAGCCGCGCCGAGGCGAAAGACAAACTTGACCACGAAATTCGTCTCAAGGAGCTCGTCATTGAAAAAGCAGCACAAGACAAAGCCGCCGAGGCTAAAAAAGCTGAAGAAGAACAACAGCGCATTGCCGCTGAGAGAGCAAACGAAGCGAGACTACACGAGGAGAAACTTCGTGTACAGAAAGAAGAAAGGGAACATCAAGAAAAACTTCGCGACGAAGATTTTCGTCGACAGAACGCGCAAAAAGAACAGGAAGCAAAGCAACGCGAGGAAGATTTCCACCGATCAAACGCTGAGAGAGAACATCAACGTAAAGATAGAGAACAAGACATGCAGCAAGACAGATCCCGACTAGTCAATAACGTCGCGGCAGCGGTGATTGTGGGCGGTATTGTGGTGGTGGCGAGTATCCTTGGCGGACCCATCGCTGGGTCGGGAGCAATGCCGCTAGCGATCGGTATGATGAAAGCGGCGGATATCATCGGGGGAGGGAAAGCCGCCATAATCTAAGGACGTCACATGAGTGGAGTTTTAGGGGCCCTAGTCGCTTTCCCGAAACTCAGAAGTAATTGAAAGTGACCAAGATCTGATCCGTAAAAGTTTCGCAGGGAAAAGTTTTGGATTGGGGCGGTATTTATTCAAGTGGACATGAAATTTAGATCTTATACTATCAGGGAGACTTTTATATATAGTGCTTGTTTTGCTACTAAATGGACTTCGCAATATTTATAATATTGATTGCAATACTAGTTTATTTGGATTCATTTTGTTTGAATTAGGAAGGAGTTTGTTAGTTAGTTTTGTGACATTTTTACTGTATTGCACTGGATTTTTTTATATTTGGTAATTGGTGATAATTGTCCCTTTCAATCATGATTTGATGATTCTTATATTGTTATTATTCTTTCTATTGTTCTTATTTGGTGTTTCTTGTTTATTTACTTTCTATTGAGGTCTAGCTACAACTTAAAGAGTCACAACGCCTTCTGAGAAATACGTGATCGATATTTTATTTTATT
>JAQIWG010005177.1:0-14900 GCA_034695025.1 Chamaedrilus cognettii | reverse complement strand
CGCACCTTCCTTCCCCCACTCCTCCCCCGTCCTCCACCCCCTCACCCCACCCCCCTATCTCACCCCCCCTCCCTCTCCAGGCTGCACGCACCCTGCGCGGAGAGCACTGCAGCTACGCACCACTGCGCAGAGCGCAGTGGTGCCAGCGCCAGTGACAGTATAATATTGTAAGCCAGCTGATCTGAACGAGCGATTACCGGCAGCTCCGAATCGAGCTGCCAGTAATCGCGAAAGTCTTCATATCGTGATTTCTTACAGACAGACAGGGCTGTGAAAGAGCTCTAACTGCTGGTTGCTTGACCTCGATTTAAGTTCGATTTAGTTTTGTGGTCCAAACTTATCAATCAAATTATTCGATACAATTCTCTCATGGATTTCCATTGGCTAATTCAGACTACAAAGTGAAATCGCACTTGCTCACTTAAATCGAGATTGAGCAACCAGCAATAATCAAGCAAAAATTCCAAAAAATATGACAAGACAACGCGATGTACATTGCACAAAATGAAATGCCAACACGCGTTCAATATAAATCTATGGTGCATGGAATATTAGCATAATAAGCAACATAGACAAACCACGCCTTAAATTTCAAATTAGGCCTTTTATTTTACGGACGATTTGACCATTGATACTGTAGGCCTATAATTATAGGCCTAAATGTAAACAATAACATGTGCGTGAACCGGATGTTGTTTTGCTTAAAAGTCAAGATAAAATTAGAACAATATGTATCATTATTATTACGATTCTTCTTTCAATTGTAATTTTTATGCCCCAATTTTTTTAATTTTAATTTGCTGAAATTTATTTATTTATTATTTGTTACAGGACAAATAAAAACCGAGTGCAGTAATAGTTCGATGAGTCCGTGACCTATCTCTAAATGTTGCAGGTGAGCAGAACATCCGCTACTACACTATGATATTAATCAGCATGTATACAGCAATCAGCATCAACATATTGTCAAGCTAATAAATAAGTTTGTTAGCATTTAATTTAATCAAGATCCGCAGCTGGCGAAGGCGCATGTTCAAAGGCGCCAGGCTCGCGTTCTGCGTTCTGCGTTTCGCAGAACGCAGAACGCGTTGCCGCGCTGAATGGCCAGCGATATGCGTTGCCGCATCCATGCAGTAGAGCGCGGCTTACGCTTTGCAGCACTGATTCGCTGTCCCAGTTCAACTTCAGTGCCCATCCCTCCCTACCCCACGCACCAGACGTTTCAACCGCAACTGGAACAAAGTCAATTCCTCTGCACAAATCCGAGTATTTGGTAAATTTGCGTGTCTCTGCTGTCTGAGCAGCAGCTGAACCCGCTGCAGGCCTGAACACGCTGCTGGCCTGAACATGCGACTGTGCATAGGTGTCAGGACATGTCGCGTCCCACGCGAGGCACTTCCCCCTGCTCCTCGGCACCGATGTGACCCCGTCTGGACGCTTACCGGATTGAGCTCCACGGCACCGATGTGACCCCGTCTGGACGCTTACCGGATTGAGCTCTACGGCACCGATGTGACCCCGTCTGGACGCTTACCGGATTGAGCGTCGCATAGACCTTGCGCTTCACGTGTCGCCTGTACGTACACCAGACACATGAATCCACGGAGCAATTGATCATTTATCTGGTTATGGCGTGAGTGTCGCCCGGCACTGTTGCGCCAAACGAGATCGTGCCTGCCGTGGATGTCAACTTGTGCGTCGCAGATGCAGGTGTGTGGGTGGACCAGTGGCGCCCCGAGA
This sequence comes from Chamaedrilus cognettii, assembly GCA_034695025.1. Taxonomy (NCBI): domain Eukaryota; kingdom Metazoa; phylum Annelida; class Clitellata; order Enchytraeida; family Enchytraeidae; genus Chamaedrilus; species Chamaedrilus cognettii. The sequence goes on along the minus strand of JAQIWG010005177.1, from coordinate 13,160 downwards.
CGGAGTCCTATAGCTATACGCACTGACGCATTGTCTAGCTTTAATCCAATGGCGGGGAGCGGCATAGCTTGCAGCCAGTCCCCGGAACCACCCACCCTGGACGCGAGGAGGCGCACACGCTCGGCTTGGTTTGACGTACGAGTCAGAAGGTTGCCGGCGACCGCTCTGCAGCATACATCGTCCCACACGCGTTGCTTGATGGAGGTTGGAGGCGGAATGTCTCCCGCTGTCTTCTTTGTTTTTAGAATATTATACATTCGTTCACGGTATTTACGGTATCGCCGTCAGAAACTCTTCTTCCACTCTGAAGACAGCCGCCCACGTTTGTCCCTCCACCCCCTCGTCGACGGCTCAGCAGGGGAAAAAGCAGTTATCCACCTATTTAAATCCCCCGACATATAATCGATAGCTAGAGCTTGCCTTGAAGGCATTACGTCACTAATTTTGACAATTATTAACTAACAACGTAAATTTCAGTTTGAATCTAATTAACTTTGTAATATTCACAACCTTTAATTACATCTTAAGGCTTGAATTTTCCTCGCGATATGCAACTAAACTTCTCTCCTCATATTTCGCTAATTAACTACTCTTAATTGCTTTAAATTTGAACCAAAATCTAGGAGTCAATTTATCGTTATAATTACAACTTAATTCATCTGTTCCTCAATCAATATCTTTCCCTTTGCAATTCTATATTTATACATTCATACTACATTTGAATTGCCGGTCTCCTTAAGTTTGCGCACTTCTCTCAGCTTCCTGTCCTCTTCTTGTTGCTTTGTAGTCAAGTCGTCGAGTCGGGTACAATGTAGAGTAGACTCTGTCCATACATTGAATGCTTCTTAATGTTTTTGCTCTTTCCATCACTCTTCTCTGGTCAGCCAATTCATGCAGCTTGACCCTAATTGGCCTGACTTTGTTTCCTTTTTTACCTTTCTTTCCCATGAACTCAAATCCCAGCTTCTTCTCTACCACCGCTGCATCCAATATCTTTCCTACCTTATTTCGTTCGTGAACAATCATTTGCAATTACTGTGCTTTTAGTTTGTAAAGCGAAGCAAAGTTACCCAATTTTGTCTTGATCATCTACTGTATATACAATAACCTCCTCTTTATCCCAATTTGTTTCTAGAACTGCTACTAATTGGTCGCAAAAACTACGTACGCCTTAGTGAATAAATATCTCAATAAATTAAAATACAAATCATTTATTTAAATCAGTCTGCACTTGACCAATGTTCTGGCTAATTTGCTGCCCTTTTTTAAAGCATCTTGTAAACGCATACTAAATACCATTTAATATTTTTATATATTAATTTTACCAACATATAATCATACCATCTAAAACTATTAATATCTTCAAACTCCAACCAAGCCCATCAAACTGCAATTTCATGATCAAAATCAAAATCAACTGATCAAGACAGATTCTTAAATAAAACACATCGATCAAATTCCGCAACAAAAATCAATTCAACAAGTCCCTATCCCCAACCACTGCCCTTGAAGATTAGCGCCACTCGCAAACTCCAGTCACACCTCCTGCAACGCTTCAGTTGAACACAAAAGTCTCTCATTCTATAGAAGTAAATTAAAGAATTTACAATACATATCCCTAGTCAGAGACCCAACACCAACGGCACACTGTCTCGTCACAGCCAAAGTTGGGTTGGGCGAGTCAATTAATCCAAACCCTCAACTAAACCCCAACCATATACCCCCCCCACACTACTGGTTCTCTTCGCTCTGTGCGCCTTCTCCCGTCTCTGTTCTTCCCCTCTGTTCACCTCCCCCTAGACGCTTTGCACAGCCTGCAGGTTCACCCCCTCTCCCCTACACGATGCGCACAGCCTGCAGATCAGGTTCACCTCCCCCTAGACGATGCGCACAGCCTGCAGGTTCATCCTCACGTTCAATGTCTCTTTGTCCTGCCGCTGCTTCTCGTCCCTGAACGCTCGCTGAGTCGCAGACTTCTCCTCCCTTCTCGCCCTCCTCTCCACCTTCACCGCCGCCTTCCTTGCCCGCCGCTCCTCTGTCGTCTCGTCCTTCCCTCGCGGGGGTCCGGGGATGCCTCCCTTGCGCTGAAACCCCTCAGCGACAATCTCCCCGGCCTCTACTTGCCGCCGAGTCGGCTTGGGCGCAGCAAACACTCCGGCCGGGATTCCGACTCGTTTCGTCAGTTGGATGGCATCGATGGGCTTGTTCTTGGGAGGCAGGGGGATTGTCTTGGGGTGGTTGTAGAGGGTCGAGACGTTGCTCAGACGTGACTCACAGTCCTCTGTAGGACGTGATCTCGTTTCAACGACGATCATTTCTTCGTCAGAGGAGGAAGTGGACTCCTCATCGTCGGATTGATCGCCTGTGGTCGAGGAGCGAACGCCCTTTTGAACGACGTCCTTGAGAAGTGGGATATTCTGTTCTCTCTCAAACTCATCGAGGATCTGAGCACAGCATGGCGATATAGAGTCTGAGTCATCGAGTTGGCAAACAGCGTAAAAACGTTTTACTAAAGTTTTCTGAGAAACATTAAGACTCAGAACAGAGGAAAACCAAGACCTACAGCAAATTGTGCCTATTTTTCAACACATTTCACATTTCAATAACGGATCGTTACTATCATCATTACTAATGCATTAGAATGCAATTTCAGCTACGGAATAATATACAGGTACGGACGACCTGTATTAATTACAGCCAATGAAAAGTAGCTAGCGCTAAGTCACATAAAAACTTATTCACAAAACAAGAATAGACACACATCCAAATTGAGAAAAACACATCAAAACTTGACATCATCTACCCAAATATATATTTAACCTTTTTTCTCCACTGATTAATCCGCATATCAACTGATAAGCTGACAAAAGCGGAAAAAATGACTAACACATAGCCCAGAACAGCTAGAAGCATTCTGCTCAAGAAACCCCGCCGTGTGACATTAGCTACCCTAAAGCAGTGAGCACACAGCCAGCAGGCCAGAAACAGTAATGTGTGCCGATCTCTTGAAATGACCTCTGGTCGATAGGCAAATTGGCAAAAAGGTAAAACTGGTCCACCAAGCTTAAATTATTTAAGTTTAAGCCCACCAAGCCTAAAAGTGGCCCACCAAGCGTTGAATGGCCTGTCAAACTTAAAGTAGGCTGCCAATTTAAAAAGTGACCTGCCAAGTTTAAAAGTGGCCTGCCACGCTGAAAAATGGCCCACCAAGTAAAGTGGCCTGTGACGTGATGTTATTAGATATTTAGAGCTTATATAAACCCATATATCTAGCGTGAGCCTTCCAAATGTCAGATCAAGCTTGAATGCACCAACGACCTTCATAGTCATTTAGCCTGCTAGAGATCGCTGAATCAAAAATTCTCCCCCCCAATGGAGTGGCAACCACAGAAAATAATCTACAAGCCCTTACCACAAGAAGGATTTTAGGAATTAAAGTATTTAACTTTGGGGATCCTGTGTAGTAACAAAGACTATAATAACAGTCCCAAGAAGTGCTCGCTCTTCTTTAATCGCCTTTATGACAACACGCTGCCGGAGAACTCAGGACCCCCGAATTATTCTCCGTTAACCCCAGTCTGAGGGGTCGCCGTGGATAAAGGGGATGACCTGTTTGAGTCTGTCGCTGTCGGCAGGGATGCAGCCCCCGATGTCCTCCCCCTCCAGGTCCCCCTGCTCCTCCTCATCGTACTGCTCATAGAACTTCTCAAACCTAGCGGCGCCATACACACGGTCGTACACTGAGAGGGCTTCGGAGCTTTTTTGGTGTTCTAGCATGTTAACTTCTTTTTTAAAAGTTCTAAGCTCTCCACTGAAATATTTAAACACCACATCATCAACTCCAGAGAGCAAAAATTGGCAATGATGGCTTCAAAATATCTTTAAGCAACCACCCATCCCCTTGTGAATTCTGCACGGAAATGAAAACTCCATCAGCACCACCCACCCCCATATGAGTTCTGCATGGGATGAAAAAAGTCAAACCCCCCTGAAATAATGTTCAGCCCATGACAAAGGTGTCATTCGTGTAACAAAGTTATTAACGACCCATATAGCATACACATAATTTTTTTTACAATTTGTCAACAATTTTTATATGTAATATTGTAAAGCATGTATTAATGTAAATTTAACGATCTTAATATATTAATTACTTTCAATATAAAACTATCTAAAATATAAGTAATAGGACAACTTATCAGTCAATAATATAATTAAAGGATTAGACAAAAACAACAGACAACAACAAATCTATGTAAAAGATAAACAAGATTATTGATCCAAACGCAAAATTGTACATGCACATCCTGTCCCGATGAAAATGACCACACTTTAAACTTGTCATAACTCGGTCAAAAGCTATCAGATTGGTCTGAAACTTTATACACAACAACTGTAGCCATATCTACACCAACTCGGAAATTTATAGAGAAATCTGAGCAATTTTGACAAACTTATGGCCATTCAAAAAAAGTACTAAAAAAGAGTTTCCAACATTAGTTGCTGCCTATTGTGTGCCTAGTGTCAAGTTACAAGCAAGCAGTCCAGAAATTTAGTCACAGCTGATGTTCAAAGTGTCCTCCTTGTGCGCGTACACATGACAGAAGACATGATTCTCTCCGTGTGACCCTCAGATATGGAGTGCAGAGTCTACACCTCTACAGGAGGAGCGTGTTTATCATACTGGCCTGCGTGACGTTAATCACCCGACGACTCGTCTGCCTGAAAAGTGGCGGCTGTTTTATCACAAAATCATAGATCAAGTAGTCAAATAGTGGGGTCCCCGCCTTATGTCATGTGTACGCGAACAAGAAGGACACTTTGAACATCAGCTGTGACTAAATTTCTGGACTACTTGCTTGTGACTTGACAGTAGGCACACAATAGGCAGCATCTAATGCTGGAAACTCTTTTTTACGGTACTTTTTTTTAAATAGCCATAATTTTGTCAAAATTGCTCGGATTTCTCTATAAATTTCCGAGTTGGTGTAGATATGGCTACAGTTATTGTGTATAAAGTTTCAGACCAATCTGATAGCTTTTGATCGAGTTGTGACAAGTTTAAAGTGTGGTCATTTTCAGCGGGACAGGATTGTAGAGACTACAATATATAAAAAATTGTCTAGTTTTGAATTTGATGTAGCCTGGAATGCAAAGGAATCAGCAAGCCACATTAGCAAGCCTACATTACTATCATTTGCGCCATTTCAACCGGATTGCTGGTTTTATGCCTCCTTCATCCATAACGCTTTGATTAAGACGCTCTCCGTCTTTTCTTCTTCTTTCATCCACATCAAGTTGTTTTGACGAGCGCAGTAGATTTGCGACCAACGCGACTTATTGTAATGCGAGGCGCGCCTTCATTAGATTCTAAAACCGGCGTTAAACTGTAATGCAATAATTCTCGTCGCCGCTGCGTTCTTATAGCGCCAATCAGTCATGCCGGGACGCGTTCCGACGTACCCGACGTACCCGGAAAACATAACCTATGCTAATTCATATTGATATGGAAAATAAAAGCGCATCCGTCCCGCTGTTTCACTGTTTTCAATCAGGCGTTGATCTCATTATTGCAATGCGTTGAAATGTTTGGAGCTAGCTTTCATGACAGTGAAGAAGCGCATGGCATTTAATGTACAAACAGCTATTTTTACGAAGATGAATCTCATCCTCTGGGTGAACACTGGCGTTCATATTCATCCAGGGTGAATATTGGCGTTCTGACCCATGCATTCATAAATATTGTAATATGCAAGATCTACGTCCATTGTACAAACTTCAATATTGTGTTGTATAGAGCAACTTCAAAGAAGCATATTATACATGTATGGTAATCGCAACTCAAGCTATGTTTCTCCTGGTATAGGTTCATGCCGAAACGGCTCACGGAGCTGACGTTCTCGAGTGAGGCCGACACGCGGGCCGTGTCCTTTCTCGCTGGCCTACACTTGTCTCCGTGTTCGAGCGTGTTCCGATGAAATTCCTTTTCTACTGCTCAATCTAGCGTTATGTTGCGTCCTAATACCCGCCTGACGGGCTTCCTGGTTCCACGCTGATTGATTGCCCGACCGGCGTGTACGCAGCTCGTCACGTGACGGTCACGTGACGGTCACGTGTGCGTGTTGGTCACGGCATTGACACGGACACGGAAGGGATGGGGACACGCGATGAGCGTGATGGAAGCGTGCGACGTGAGAGCGAGAACTGGACGAGTCTGGAGATCTGTTATGAAAAAGTTACTGTCCAGAGACGAATTGAAATTTGAAAATAACTAACATGCGTTTTACTATTTTGGTATTGTATATTTTGTTTTCTTGATTTGTTTGCTTTCATTATCCTGAAATTTCAAAGGGAAATATAACTTGGTTATTGTTGTTAGAGAAAGTGTTCACTCTGCGTTGGCTCTGCCCGGCCGTTAAGGGCGGTATAAGCGTCAGCACTTGCTGCGTTCAGAATTCGCATCTGATCTTGTAAGAGAAATGTTCGACGATATAATTGCATTGTCTGAATCTGACCCGGCAGGGGCCTATCTAGAAATTTCGATGAGATTTCAAGAAGGTAAAAGAACAATGAAAAACTTATTGAAGCTCTAAGAGTAGGCCTTCAGTGAATGAATAGGCCTAATTATAGAAACAGAACATCGCCTTCTTATAATTTTCATAGACACGTTTATTTTGCGATGCTGGGTAGTGCAGTGGTGTTAAAATTAGTACACCTCACGTTTTCGAGCATAAATCTCTGTCTGCGAATAATCTTTAACAGCGAAAGCATTATATTTTGTGTTTTGTACAGTCGACGCAAACGCCGTATTCGTGACTTACAATGTACCGGTAGCAATTTGTTACGGGCGCTCCTATTAATCAAACGAAACGGGAAAACTTCTTCCATTACGCGCACTGCGAGCAGCGTTATTGAGTTCTCCCCGGATATCAATTTCTCAAGCACGAGAGCATACAGAACAACTTCGCCACAACGATGCCCTACAGCTGTACCGTATTCTAACACCGACGGGTGGGTAGCTTATGTCATTGCCATTTGGCATCAGACGATTAAACAGATTTACGTCTCATGTCATCCACACTATAAATGAGTTGCTTGCCTGCGTGGTCTAGTGGTATACTGGCACTGGATTGCCGTGCTAGAGGTTCGAGGTTAAAATCCTGCTCTAGCTCAACAAATAATTCAAGTTTTACGGGCTTGCCCAGTCCCAAAACGGATTGGTCTATTAAATTTGACCCGAAAGACAGATCGCCGGGAGGTCGAATCGGACAATAAATTGTTACAAAATCGTGGCACCTAACACTGGTGCCTGCAAAGGTAGCCTTTAACATCCAGCTGCACGCTTTTGGGAGGAGGGCTGCACACAGCTGAAGTTCAAGAGTCAAGTGAGATAACAAATTCAGTACATGTCGCCTTCTAGTAGAATCAGCGCATTGAACCAAGCCTAACAAAAAGTGTGTCCTCTCAGTGCGGGGCACCGGTTCCCTCCATGGGGGAAGTCGAATATTCAATAACGCCATCGTCATCACCATTATAGCTCATCAAATCTGCAATATTATAACAGTAAAGTGGGGACCGTTCATATTTTGTCATAAACTACTCTAAATTTGACGAGGGCGTAACGTAAACTGTAGCGCGGAAGAAGAAAAGTTTCCCTCGCTGGGAGATTAACGATCAATTACCAGTCACCCACAAATTCACAATATAGAAGGGCTGACGCTGTTGCACGTTGCGAAGTGACAAGTTGCAACATGTAATCAATCAGCCACTGAACGCACTAAACCAAATCAAAATACTATCGAAAACAACTTGTCAAGTTTTAAGAACGCGCCCGCCTGAGCGGCGTGAAAATATTAACGCCTCTGTTATCGGCCTAATGAGCAACCTAAGCGTTATTTGGCTTATCCGAATGCCCTATCAAGCATCAGCGGGCCTTTCGTGACGCAGTGTTGTTATGAATGATAGCGTGTAGTACACTACACGGCGCGTCACGCGGCCCTCAGAAGCACACACACACATTCACGCAGCCCTTAACGTATAGAATTACATTGGGTCATCAGAAGCGGGATCAGGCCGTCTACTGGTAGAATATTTCAGTGAATCCACCCTGACGACCCAACTTATCGTTTTGCGTCGTCAGCTATGACCGGTCGTAGCTGAAGACGCGTCTTCAAGCAAGCGTTGGTTATATACTGCGGATCCCATGGTGGTTACCGGGACGACGACCGAAATCCAACCTGATGACTCAATGTACATGTAACTCGCACGCGTCGTCAGCGATGCCGGTCGTAGCTAACGACGCATCATCAGGCGTTCTACCGGTTGACGACCTGCTCCCGCTTCTGATGCCCCGATGTAACTCGAGCATTGCAACATCACTTCCAAATCACTGCCTTCGATCGCCTCCAGCCACGTCACATCGCCTCACCGCTGTGTACGCGCAGTGTCCGGGGTTGACGCACGGCTGTTGCGTCATCCGGCGCTGATGGGTGTTTGCCTGGGGAGCGGCTGGTGACGTCCGTGTGACCGGACGTGAGCCCAGCGTGATCGATCAGCCGCCATCGGCTCGTCAATTATCTAGTCGCCCTTGCATCTCGTTCGTCTACCGGCCCCCACGCCCATACACTGATCGAGTTTTTTTTAGAGATTCACATTTATAATTTGCTTAAAACTGGAAATTATCGTAATCTTTGCTCTAATTTTCAAGTTATTAGATCTTTGGCATTTTGGTTTATGCGCGATTTTTGATGCTCCATTTGTAAGCCATCTCGAAGCTTGAATGTCGTACCGTGCGGTACTTGATAATCCTATGATATATCCGCGAATTTATCTTTTAATTTATTAACGAAGTGCTGCAGGCAGCTGGAGATGGGATCAGCACACGCCAGCTTAACTCATAATCCAATTCGTCAGATCACAAGACGAGCGCTGAAGTTTACTCGCTAGCTTTCGTGGAACAAATGGGTGCTAGTAGCGGGGTAGTAGATTGATGACTGAATTGCAGTGTAGTGGTTAGCAATTTGTGGACCATATTTTAAACCAAATGCTAAAACTCTAAAAAAAATGCCGCACTGCGGGCGGAATGGTTTTGAATTTAAATGTAATAGAATTTATGGTTTTATTTTAAAATCTCAAGTGCGTGTATATTGTATAGGTCTAAGGCCATTGGTTTCTTGCGCTTATTGGCTTCATTAGGCTATGCTGGGCGAGTCTTTTTTGTTATTCATCAGCGTAACTCTGAGCTCGATAGGATAGCTAAGTTACTAAATTCAGTGTGCACGCTATTGTGACGCTATGTTGAAAGTAGCCCACGTACTTCGAAGACCGAAAACACGAATTCCAACTCGCGCATGCACGATAGCAGGCAATTTGTTGCTATCATGTCAGTGCACGCGTTATACCCGACGAAATTTGCTTCGTCATTATTATCAAGCCTACGGAATACGCCTAGAGAAACGGAAGAACTGCATTCGCTACACATAAATTAATTAGGTACATTGATTTAAAGTTACCAAAGAGAATCACTAATCTGATCTAGAGGGATAAACCTGATTTTTTTATAAATAATTTTATCTGCTTAAATTTACTAGTAAAAAGTATAAAAGCAGGGCATATCTTAGCAGCATATGGCAAAACATGAAATTTTTGTGCACATGAAATTTTGGGGCACAGGCGCGAAAATAAAGCTGCATAGCTCACTCGTTTAATGGTCTGTCCTAAAAAACGTGAAAATTAAGTGCAACTAAATTTCTAAGCGGCAAACCGCGAAAATAACATACAGCAAAAATATCGTGCTTTACAGTATTTTGTGATGACGATCTGCCCAGTAGCAAAATTTTACATCAGTAGTTATCATTACGGAATGCGGATGTGGGCTACGAAGTAAGCAGCAAAAACGTGATTTTAATGAGAAATATTCAGTTGTCAAATTTTCATTAATATAATTGTGCCCTATAGGACAGGTATCGTAGCATCGCAATATATTCAGTAGACCTTTAACCCTGGGACCAATTTCTCTGTTTCACTATAATGAACTCAATCAATGCCTAACAAGCTGAACGAGCGCTTTCAATACCGTAAAACATGAAATTTTTGCTGCGTGTTATTTTCGCAGTTTTGCCTCTCAAAAATTTCACTGCATTTACTTTCTGCGTTTCTGAGGACTTCCCATCATAATAGCTTCTGCAACTTTGTATTTGCTGCGTGTAATTTTCTTGAGTTTTCCTGATTTGAAAAATTCGCAAGAATTACATGCACGCGCAAATTCCATGTTTACTGTATTTCGCAAGCTAGTTTTATTTCTTGTAACAGGAAGAGTAAGTCACATAATTATGGCAGACCTAAAGAAAAAGCTCTGAGACAAAACAAATCACACGGAACGCCGTGAGGCTTAAATTCCATGAATTCTGTTAACTAAATATAATTAACTAATCTTAACGTTTTTGCGAAGTCATTTAACATTTTTAAGAAACAAGCTAAAAGACATCAATTTATTTTATAAACATTGAGATATGAGCAACTTCACTCGTAATCAATTCAAGAAGTACCTAACAAGAACGAATGCATGTCCGTTCTCTACATAAATGTAAAATACAAAGATCATATACCATTTAACAAAAACATAGAAGTATTTCATGTCTTTGTTAAGAACGCAAAGAACTTCATTTCAAGCGCAATACGTATTTGATAACTACTGCGGTCCATCGATAGGAGTGCCAACCATGCACAATACGTATTCATCAACTTGTACGCTACATCATTAACTAATAGTTGTCAACCAAGGCCAATAAGTATTCACCAACTACTGCGACCCATCGCTAATTAATGGCTGCTAACAGTGTGCAATACGTATTCATCAACTTCCACACTACATCCTTATCTAAAACTTGTCAACAACGTGCAATACGTATTCCACAACTACTGTAGTCCACCATTAATTAATAACTGCCAAAAAACGCTCAATACGAGTATGAATTCAGCAACTACTGTGATCCATTGTTAATTAACAGTTGCGAACAGTGCAAGTTCACAGGGGACGTTAAAATCTCGTTGCTCAAGCTCGATCGTTCAAATCAGTCAATTTTCATCGTAAATATTTTATTATTTTACAATAACGCATTCTACAATAATTACCTTATTATAATCCGAGTGGGATTAAATCAAACGATGGCATGACATTTCAATGACGCTGTGTTCCGGACATGCGAATAAAATGCTGCGCGTAACACCGGCTGTAATTAAAACCATCTGCTAGGACATCAGCTCAGATATCCATCCGGCCTATCACAGCTTAGCACTATTTAAATCATCTAGTGCCGATACTAAACCTGTCTAGTCCACACGCTGCCTTTCATTGCACAAATAACTCCCAACCTCACAGGGATCTCTGTAAGCAACCTGTCAACGCTAAAAACTATTTTTTAAAGCACTAATCTTAATAGATTTTGACTAACGTTTTGTTTACAGCATGAATTTAGCCAATTAAAGATCACTATACTATCCGCTGTTCATAAAAGAAAATTAGTTAAGTAATGAACAAAAACCTCATAGCGCTGCAATGACAGGTCTTACAAAAAAGACCATTCACAGTGCTTGACGCTGATCTCAGTAACGTCACATAGCGAGGAAGGAGAGCACCTGATATACGCATGCACACATTACAAAATATCAATGTGAAACAGTCATGTATTCACACAGGATGGCGCTACATGCAGGGATTGAAAATGTGTATTTTTTCGCCACTTAAAAAAAAAATTCTCCAAATGCTTTGGGAATCATGTTTTTTAAACTTATATATTCGCAGACAAACAAACTACTGCTCAAATTTAATCAACCTAGCGTAGCAACTTAACCGATGGACTTCACTGAATTTAACCAGAAATTGGCATTTATCAGTGAAACACAACTCAATTTAGTATTGCAGAAAAAATTGGTTGCAAAAAAAATTTGCCAAAGTCTTCCGCCAATCTTAAAAAAAGAAAATTTACCACTTCTGATTTTCGTTCACCATTAGCCTAATTTGGCACCATGCTAGTGTAACATTATATTCACACTAGCGCGATATTAAACTCGCACTAGTGTAACATTATATTCACACTAGCGTGACGTTATATTTACAGCAGTGAGACCTCACGTTATCGCCTGCACAGTGAATTGTCACTACACTAGCATACTGTAGTGATAATTAAGCGATCGCGTCATTAAATGTCATTCACATTGTCCACGCGCCGACATCACTACGCCACGCACACGATACCGTCAAATCATTCACGTCGTCACACACTAGTGAATGCTGTCACCGCGCCCACCCCTAGTGAATACTGTCACCACGCCCCCCCTAGTGAATGCTGTCACCACGCCCGCCCCCCGCCGCCATGTGATAGCTGTCAAAGTGCGTGCTGTGAGCGACGGATGGGTGAGCCGGATCCGTCGAGGAATGCACCCCTCCAGCGGGCATGAGGGGAGGGCCGGGGGGCAGCTGGTAGCGTGGGGGATAGCGCGACCCATTGGCAGAGTCCCCTGCACCTTCAACGCAAATATCAACTGCTTACTGAGCACTGGTCATCATCCAGTAATACAGGGGTTCTCAAGCTTTTGTGATACGAGGAACACTTACTGCCGGTTGCTCGACCTCGATTTGCAGTGTGATTTAATTTTGTGGTCCAAATTGACCAATCAAATTATTCGATACAATTCTCTCATAGATTTTTATTGGTTAAATCGGCCTACAAAATTTAATCGCACTTCAAATCGAAGTCGAGCAGCCGATAGCTAATTTTGAAAAGGAGGTTGAGAAACACCAAGCTTGCCACAATGCGCCCAATGAGTGCAGTGAGTTTGATGACAAGGAGTGCTTGAACATTCCGAAAAGGATCACTGAATGGCCTTATACACTAATAGGCTAAACTTCATTTCAGGAGGGAAGGAGAGTAGCTGCTTCATTCTACTCATCGTACGCATTCTACTCATCGTACTCATTCCACTCATCGTACGCATTCCACTCATCGTACGCATTCTACTCATCGTACTGATTCTACTCATCGTACTCATTCTACTCATCGTACGCATTCTACTCATCGTACGCATTCTACTCATCGTACTCATTCTACTCATCGTACTCATTCTACTCATCGTACTCATTCTACTCATCGTACTCATTC
>JAQIWG010005176.1:0-14906 GCA_034695025.1 Chamaedrilus cognettii | reverse complement strand
TGTATGGTCAGTGTATGGTCAGTGTATGGTCAGTGTATGGTCAGTGTATGGTCAGTGTATGGTCAGTGTATGGTCAGTGTATGGTCAGGGCAATTTTACCATTATTATTAATATGCATAGCACAATAAATATTAGCATATTAATTTCTCCACTCCTCAGCCTTAGGCCTACCTCACACGCTACCACTGTTCAATTTGAACCAGGAGCTAAATCGAAGCAGACATAATAATAAAGATTAAAAGCAACAAAAGGATGTAATATTATACTAAGCATTTGTCAATGTCGTTCTGCTGCTACCAGCATTGTGCAAACTACAATAATTTAGCTTATTCATGAATGCAATTAATAATTAACAAAAACACTACATAATCAATAATGATTTAGCTCGAAAATCAATCATTAACGCCATACAGTCTGGTAACAGACAGCATTAGTTGTCTGTTACTCGCGGAGATCCAACATGTAAAATGCTCAAGAGCATTTCTCCTACCCGAAGGTCCCGCCGCCTGGCTGCCCCTCAGCTTATCCTGCTGCGGCTCGATGCAGAGCTCGTCCCCAGATGGCAGTCTGCTGCAGTTGAGCATGGGGGGCCAGCTGAACCCGTACCCCGCCATGCGCCCCTCGCACCCGATCTTGACCCGCTCACATAACGACCTGCACGCAGGTCACCCTTCAATTCAAGGGTGTAGTCCAACCAATTTGTGGAGACAAAGGTAGTCAAATATGGAGTCCATAGGGCAAAAATGTGTAGTAGTACTTCTAGAAAAGAATGGTTAATAATGGTTAATTGTACGTAGGCCTATGACTGTTCAGTTGAAGAAGTCACACAATAGGGCCTATGTCGACTTTTTTGTAGTTTAGGGACCGTGTGTAGCACTAAGACTATATATAGTCCAGTTCGGTGCAAGAAAGCCGGCACAGAACTACTCCCCCTTCTTTGGTCGCCGTTTACGACTCGCCCGGGGAGCTCTGGGCTGCAAGCCAATTCTTTGTTCACCGGCCTGCAGGGGTTCAAATATGTGGAGACTATAGAGTTGCATGTAAGGTTCACATGGTCAGAAATGTGTAGTATGTACAGAGATCAATGGCAATACTGGTAAATTAAAGGCATGATTGTTAAGAATTGCTTTCAAAATTTCTGTCAGCAACCGCCCCCCCCCCCCCAGCCCCCGCTCAAAAGTTCTCATCAAAAGCAAAAGCGCCTTAATGGTGCTGTATATTCAACCTAGGGTACCAATTCTGCTAATACTGCAAAACATGAAATTTTCACGTGCGTATAATTTTTGCTCACTACGCGAGTCGAGCAAATTCGCGAAATTACATGGAGCAAAATAAAGCTGCTGGAGCTACAATTATAATGGACAGTCTTCAAAAACGCAAAAATTAAGTGCAGCCAAATTTCTGAGAGGCAAAACCACAAAAATGCAGCAAAAAATTCATGTTAACAATATGTGGAGACCATCAAATTCCTTAAATAATGCCCTGCCTGCACGGCCAGACCGGCTCGTCGAGACACACGGGGGAGAAGAGGGAACAGAGAAAGAGCTGCGCGTCAGAGCTGCAGCGCGTGGACAGCAGGGGCGCCCAGGATGTGGACTGCTCGGTGACTTCGGTCAGGGTCTCGTGTTGGAGAAGGTTGGGAAGACGCATCTGGGTGTAGCCGATCCCGTGACAAAGCTTCATGTCGGACGGTATGTCGACGCAAGTCACCTTCAAATCAGAACAAGTGCGTTTTATTTTAAGCGTTAGAGCAAAAGTAAAGCATGAGATTTAAACGTGACAAGTAGGCTACAATGCATGGCACATTTTCTTCATACTAACGTAGCTGCTGCTGTAAGTCACCTGTAGTTGGAAGTATGCAAATTACATTGTTATAAGCAGCATTATGCAGAGTATAAAGCAATGTTGCTAAATGTGAATAACTCGCTGGTAAAATATATACATCAGTGAAAACTTGCACAGCAGCGATGGCGTTTTTGTTTGTAAGCGATACAGTCCCGTTCTGTACAATAGAGCCGACACAGAATCGCTCCCCCATCTTTAGTTGCCTTTTACGCCTCGCCTGAATAACTACTCCGGGCTGCAAGCCAATTGTTTGTTCCCCGGCCTGCAGGGGATAGTATCAGTAGTTTATAGGCCTACCTTGTCGCTGCTGACGAAGTTGCTGCTCTGCAACCGATCATCCTCGAAGATGGCGACGTCAGATTCAACAACAGAGGGTATGATGACTTGAGCTGTCGTTGACATGGGCGTGGTTGTGGATCGTTTCGCTCCAGGTCCCTTCCTGTCGTTGTTTCCTCGCGCCGAGATGGAGTTAAGGACGCAGAGGACGAACACGAGACTCATACACAGAGCGTGCTTGGACATCTTCTTGGTTTAGGCTCGATAAAGTCTCTAGGAGATGTTAATCAATTTAGAACTGCATAAAGATCTGCGCAGATCAGGATTATGTTTCTCGATAGGCTCTCTTACACACTAGGCTTACTTTCTTTCATCTAAGAAGCTTTAGAATTTATCTAGGTTCAGGCAGCCGTCAACGCGTCATTTTTAAGCCTGATCGCCGAAGTACGCTATCCACAAAAAAATCACGAGCAGAGGTAGAAGAAAAGAGGAGGTAGGACAGAAAATAGCGAACAAACAAACATCGTCCAGAAATTATGTGGCATATATGCCCACCTGGAATAGGAATTTATTCCAGAACTGCGTTCCGTCACACCGGCTTCGAAATCTCTAGCCTACTCGTGTCACCGGAAGCCCCGTATGTCTATGGGCTATATCGTAATCTCCCAATGTGTGCCTGAACTTCAGGCTATTGCCACACTTTAACCAATGGGTGAGCCTATTCCTTCATTATTATATAGAATCGTAATCTTGTGAGCGTTCTAAGTTCTAAGTACACTCTACGCGAAGGCAGCAATGCCTGTATACACCACTAGGCCTGCTATACTAAAGCTGGAGAGCAGCCTATAGAATAAATTGACTTCGATTGAAGCCAGCGCTGTGCGTTCAGTGATAGGGCTTAATGACAGTCGCTTGTACGCGAACAAACGACTGAGAGTGGACGGGGAGAGGGGGGGGGGGGGGGCGGTAGGGTGGGGTGGAGGAATTGAGCGACCATTAAAACCACGAACTCGTCAACGGAGGGGAGAGTGGTTTGATAGACTGAGGGTCTCAGCGGTTCAGTTAGTCCACACATAAAACAAGACCGGCCGCGATGTACTGATTTATAGGGAAAGGGGATTATTTATCACTCTAGCCCGCATTTAGACTATTTATTGCGGTGCAGATTAGGCGCGACAATGGCCCTAAGCTTAAAGCTTAATGCGCTAATAAATATCGAGCGGACTACTCAGCGCCTATCATGAGTATTATGTTGAATAACGATTATTTTCATTCGCTGCGCTGCGGGTTAAATACGGATGCAACTTCACTAAAATGAACAGGCGCAGTGCTCATTTCGGATAGAGAGACCCGCAATTGTTATTCAATAGCAGGAGGATCAACACTGTTTGTGTCGACTGTAAATATTGCTGTGAGCAGATTGGCTAACTAAATTGCAGTGAATACACGAATTTAAATTATAGATAAAACATCACTGCCTTCCTTCCCCCAGTCCCCAGTCCCCTGCGCTTCAACGTTTGATAGGTGAGTCAACGCCCCTAGGCTAGCACACAGCCCGCACACGCTCTTATGGGCCCTCGAGCGGCGTAATGATCGCTCTCGTGATGAGTATAGACCGGCTATCGGCCGTCACAGGAACCAGGCCCTATACATTGTCAAGTCCTCGACCCCCCTCGTCGTCTTCTATAGAATCGGCGACAGGCGGGGTCTCGGCCTAAGTGCGGGATCTGAAGCTTGGAGGTAGGGGGGGGGGGGGGGTTGCCTTGGGCGATTGCATTGAGTTTTGTCTTAATTTCGCCTATAGATACCCCCTCCCCGGTTGTGTGTTTTTTATTCGTAGAAAATATAGGCATTTGATCAAACCGCTTTGAATCGGGATCAGAGTGCTGAGGCAATTCCATTTTACATCCAATGCGTGCACTGGAGCATTAGTTTGGCGCTATTGATCGCGCCTGTGAAATTTTCACGATTTAGAATGTCACGCAGAATAAAAATCGTAGCGTTTTGCTGCAACTCAAAGAGCAGTTAGATGCCGATGGCCTTTCTTTAAAAAATCTCTTGCAAACTGACTTTACGGACTCCCCCCCCCCCTGCCAATAATTTTAATTCGTCCCTTTCCTATGCTTGCCTGATAATAGACAGCGCGCACATTTATGCATTCTGCATTCAGCCGGAGGCGGCTCAAAGGATGAATTGGATCGATATTGGTCGTAAACGCTGTGGACTGAACGACCACGATCGTGCTGCTGGAACCATTGCACAAATGCTCGACTAATAATAGGCCTACTCGAAACCTAACCCGGGGATGCCTGGAACATTTAGCGAGGCATTGTGAAGGCTAGTATAGCATAGATATTTTGCTAATTATATGAATCACCTGATATTGTGAATTTCACCTAAATTTAGATCGCACTTCAACTGTACGTTTATTTAAGTTTCTATTTCTTTATTGTGTTCTGCCTTGATGGTGAATAAAAGATTTATATATAGAGGCTGTTGTTAAGATGGTAAAATTTTGTAGGTTAAATTTACGACAGAAAATTATTAATTGCCCGCGAATAATGATTAATATGCCTGATTTCAAACGTTGAAATGTGAGACGTGCTTGGTTAAGACCTATATATAGGCCTCCTCCGTAGGCCCACAAGTATTAAATGAACTTGCATAAAATGAATTTCTAGGGCGTAGCTTAGGGCTTACTGTTACACACTGTGAGCCTATGAAAGCCTACAAAGTTCTGTCCAGAGAAAACCTGCAGTATTGCATAATGCATTGCATGTCGTGGTATAAGCTACAAAACATGTCTTGTAATTAGCCTAAGATCGACAGCGCTAGTTGTAAGCTAGCTAGCTAGCTGTAACAACGGACATGTTTGGTGCTCGAGACTATATAGTAGATTTACGCAGTAGCCTGGGTCTAAGAGACCGATGCGGGCGCGTGGCCCTGGGCCCTGTTCATGCCTAATAACTAATTACCTCATTATGCCCTGATGTCGATTAATCTGGTAGCATACATGTATCTACGCCAGCTCGTCGAGTCATCAGACAACCACTGAAAAGTTGTCACTAAATGCATGCGGTGTAATGTAGTCATATATATGATGCTAACGTTGCCAGTATAACCAAGTGTTGTATTACGCTGGCTATTCGATCTATAACAGTGATATGGTAACGCTGTCATTAAACGATTTCAAAAAGTCGAAGAAAGCCGGACAAGGCTTGAACGAGCGATTGAAGGAGACAAATAGAATATATGAAGCCGAAACTTTGAGGGGCCTATTTTGACCGTTAGTGGATGTGTCAACGTTCAAAATAGGTCCTTAAAAGTTTCGACTTCAGATGTTTTGCCATCTTCAATCGCTATTTCAAGCCTAGTTCCACTTTCTTCTACTTTCAAACGCGCGCAAGTGACAAATATAACTTTTTATGTAACTTTATGAATTTCATTCTGCAGTAAACAATGAATAGTCACCTAAAACAAGCGTTACAAATTGCACTTTCACTTTTGCACGTACTAACAACAAAAAGTTCGAAATGAATCACAATGAAATTAACAATCTGAATTAACATCAGTGATTCGTCTGCTATGATAGGAAAACGAGTGCAAACTTAACAACGTTAAATAGAGTGCAGACAGCAATACAATATTGATGTTGAATAAATTTGAACATTAAACATAAATAAAGCAGCATCTTGAACTTTGACACAGATTTAAAACAAATAATAGAAATAAAAATTTTGAATGCCCCTATCGTCCAAATCAATTCACCAAATAGCAGGGATATGTAATTTCTGTTCCACACATCACAAAATTACATCAGCCTATTGTAGCAAATTAAGCTGTAGGCCTACATAAATGGCCCTACGACAGGAGTTCGTTCAGTTTTATGTATATTTCAAATTTCGAATTGTGAAAATAAAACTCAGAAAACCATCAAACTCCACGTACAATATGTGATAATTATGCGATATTGCATTTGCGATCACAAAATAACAACCGAGTATTATTAAACATTAATTTTTATGTGCATTCACAATGACTTTTTACTGTTCTGAGATGCTTATTCAGCGGCCATCAGCCTGTCGGAGGCTGTTCATTCTGGAATGTCACTTTGACCGACGTGTGCTTAACTTGAATTGGAGCAGACTTCTTCAGTTTCTTCCACACCCCGGCCGCTGTGTTGACGGCTGCTGTCCGCACATTCTCGTCCCTTCGATAGAGGGTGACTTCCTGTGGCAGTTCAAATCAACACCAAGTCAATCACCACACGGGGGGGTGATCACCCCTGCAAGCCGGAGAACAAAGAATTGGCTCGCAGCCCAGAGCTACCCGGGCGAGTCGTAAAAGGCGACTAAAGAAGGGGGAGCGGTTCTTTGCTTGGTAAAGTCGAGAGTATTACAGTCTGGCACTAAACCGAACCGTAATAGTCTTCGTCACGACACACGGTCCTTAAACTACAACCACAACACCACAGGCGATTAGTAAACTCTGTAAAATTATTGAATTAATTAGTGCTGTTTATCACCAAAACAGGTTATGAAGAATCAGACTGATTTGTCGCAGGATAGACCAACCTTCTGCTTGAAATTGGAGCAATACAGCACCGACTATGCAGTAACAATTAAAACTACATGACTGTGCAATAACTTTCTTACAAGACTTTCTTTATCCATTCTGTTACTGTTCCGTTTTCACATGTGGACCTTTGCACCGTGACGAGGACTGCAAGAGCTGAGCTTTTATGGCGGTCAGGATGCCATTTCTGACGCCGCCAAACAAATAAAATTAATAATTATCTGTCACTGGGTTAGCGGCTAGAGATACTTGAGTGTTTAACAGCCTTGCTAAAAGGCTCGTAACGCATAGTTTCATAGTTGCCAGCGCCGGGACTTGAACCCAGGTCTCTGAGACACGCGTCTGACGCCTTTACCACTACACCACAGCGCTTCGCATTAAATTACCTGCTGTTTGAAGTATTTGTTTCCCTTGTCGTCGACGATGACGAGGTTCAGGTAGTACTTGACTGTGAACCGCTCCTCGACGTTACGCATTGTGGGTGACAGGCTGTAGCTGCTAAGGAAGAGACGGATAGGCAAACTGTCTCCTGCATATAGAGAAACAAACAGATATAGGCAAACTGTCTCCTGCACATTGATAGATATGCGGATAGGTAAGCTGCACATTGAAGAACATAGACAAACTGTCGCTTTTAGTGTGGAATAGGCCAAGTTGAAATTGTAATGAAATTCTTGCCTACAACACCTAGGCTCTTTACATACAAAGGCTAGGTACAGATTATTTTCTTCTTAATGAACCTCAAGGTACATAGGCTACTGCAGAAAAATACTAGAAGAAGAAAGTTATAAGTAGGCCGACATAGTATCTTGCTCAACAGGATCAACAATGGCGTCTATCAGCCAAATCATGAACGTAGCGCAACATTTAATATTTTTATGATAAAAAATTAATCAAATTTTGGTCAGAAAATCTAAGACAGTATCCACGAGTAGCTTAACTGACCAGTTTTAGGCGTTCCATCAAGAATCTCAAAAGAAGCCACCACTCGGTTCTCAGTGATGGCCGCGTCACCTGCAACAATAAAAATGCAAAACCCTAGCCAAACAGCATCAATTTATCATTAATTGATTACAGGCCCAACACTATTATTAAAGTCTTAATAGCATATTGCAAAGGCAAGCCAGATTAATTTTTTTAGCGCGCCAATGCGGCGTCATCATTCGACATTTCACATTCAAAGTATGAATAAGACTATGCATTGTTATCAATACATTTGGAAGTATGAAGCAGACTACATTCATAAATGACATTTCACAATAGAAAATTTTTGAACTGAATATTTTTATTCTCAAAGTTCTATCTACTTTCTCTCATTGAAACCACCAGATCATTGTAAAACATACAGTCATTAAAGCGCATTTCCCTACTTTAATCATCTTGTTCAAGTTCTTTGCTCTCAGGATGCTAATTAACAGCGCAAGGCCCACCTGCCCCGGCGGTCTCTCGTTGCACGATCTGAAGCGTGACACAGGCGATCTCAGCCGCGACGAGCAGAAAGTTGATACTGCCCGATATCACGTCCGACAAGTGATACCTGAACCCAGCCAGACCTCATCATCTTACCGGCGATGCGTTTTAAAAACGTGTTTCTTATTTTGGACAACTAGTTTGACAAACTAATTTTTCAAACGTTTGTTTTTAAAAATCGTCGTTTAGACACTCAATTTTTAATCTCGATACAATATACTATACTTTGACAATATATGACCTACAGGCAAGTCACCACTTATATGCGCCATTTAGTGCGCGCTCGTGCAGTCTTAAATATTGTGCACGCTGGGCCATAATATTGATGTAGGTCTCTA
Organism: Chamaedrilus cognettii; assembly: GCA_034695025.1. NCBI lineage: Eukaryota > Metazoa > Annelida > Clitellata > Enchytraeida > Enchytraeidae > Chamaedrilus > Chamaedrilus cognettii. Next base: position 6,402 of record JAQIWG010005176.1, on the reverse strand, counting down.
GGCCAATCAATAACCTTCTAATTTATAATTACTATTAATTATTATGGGTCAGCCTATGCAGCACATGTTGCGTTGTCAGTCTACTCCAGTGTGATCGTCATATCCTGGGAGATTTTTAAAATTAAACATTTCGTATATTACTTTAATCAGCCTTTATATCTTATTGTCAGTTTTTCAGATTGAGGTGTTTTGTTTTTTGTTTTTTTGTAGTTTAGGGACCGTGTGTAGCACAGAAGGGCTATATGCAATCCGGTTCTATGCAAGAGAGCCGGAACAGAACCGCTCCCCCGTCTGAAGACGAACGATGTACGTAAGAGTCACCTCTTACGACTCGCCCGGAGAGCACTGGGCTGCAAGCCAATTTGTTCCACACAGCCTGCAGGGGGAACAGATTGAAGTACTAATAATGCAATTCCAAACCTTAGATTAAGACCCACGTGAAATTCATGATTAAATTACAACAACAACCCGCAAATAGAATGGATCAATAAATGCAATCACGCTATCGTCGCCAAGTCAATTATTTCAGGTAGTAACGAGGTATGCAGTAAAACGAGACAGGCATCATTATAATTTGAGCATAACCGGAAGCCAAGTCAGCCCAGGTCGAAGTCCGCCTATATTAGGACCGTGTCAAAACAAAAGCAAGCCACGAAGTGAAAAATTGCTCAGGTTTAGAACCTGAGCATCAGTTCTAACTGATAAAAGCTGCACTCACCGAACTCCTAACTGACACTTAGTAAAGGCGCATTCTTAATTTAGATCATCCTGGATTGATTGTTGAGAGAGAAACCTGACCTTGTTATTGAATAATCTGATACGGGCCTGATCAGGGCCAGAGTTAGTGTTATCTGACCCACTCTTATCTACGAAAACAAAAAATGTCCCTCCAAAGGTTGATTTTTCCGCGAAGGAAACTCGTGAAGGAGAAAGGGATGTCAGCCAAACTTTGTTCACAAATCAATCAGCCTCCAATCCCCTGCGACTGGGCCGCAAAAACATCTTTTCTGGCGGGGGGCTTCGGCGAGACTCGTATCACTCGACTCATTCACTTTTGCACGTTTCACTCGAGTGCCTGCACTCGCACACAATCGTTTAAGTCGACTCACTTCCACTATTTTCACTTAACTCACTTCCACTTGTTTCACTCGACTTACTTCCAGTTGTTACACTCGAGTGCCCACTCACTTATTTCACTTGACTCACTTCCACTTGTTGCACTCTAGCTCGATGTGCAGGGTGTCCCCGATGCCGAGCTCCGTCTTGACGTTCCTCGTCACCTCGGGCAGCTGCGAGGGGACGCGCACGACCACCTCCACCTCTCCCGTCACCGTTCCGCTCCGCCGCCGCACCACTGACACTCGCAACAGGTACCTGGACGGACCACACACAGGCCCGTAGCGTGAGGGGGGGGGGCAGGGAGGGCAATGCTCCCCCAAACGACCCCTTAACTCCCCATATGCTATCCACGCAGGGTTTGTGGGATCTGCCAGGGTTAGGAGGGTTTGTGGGACCTGACGATTGCAAAAATTTGAAAAAAACTATTTTGGCAGTGAGAAAAAAATACGTAATTTAGTAAAAGGCTTTGAATAATTTTTGATTGATCCTCGTCCTTAGAGCTTATATATCTTAGTCAGCTATAGAGTAGGGGTCATTTTAAGGGATTTTTTGAGCTCCGCGTCAATTGGAAGCGCCGATGCAGCCGCCGATAGTCAAATCTTCAAAGAAAATTCACGGGGGGGGGAGGCTAGATAGTAGAGATCTTTTCGTCAAAGATACTTATCGGTTCTCAACTTACTGTAGGCTACGAATAAAAAATGACATCGCAAAATTATGGGCTCCACAATTTTCAACCACAATGTTTTTCACACCGTGGTCCCAACCAGATAAAGGTATTAAGAAGAGAAATTTTCACATGGACAACGAAAGTTACAAACTTGAAACTCATTGTCAATAGAATGCTGTTAAAGGATCCAATAGCGAAACAAGTATCAGAACGCAAAAATATACCCAGTAACGTATGAGTGTCTCACAGGGTGGCACAAAACTGAATAGCCATTGCCTCATCGCGCATTGCTGCAGGCATATCCCATCTCATCATCAACAACTGATCTTTATCCTACAACAGCGAGGTGCAAAAAATAGAGAGCATACATTAAGAATATGTGCTTGGTTATAAGTATACTTAACATCTTGCAGCCCACACTGGCGACATAAACAACGCGGAAAACGATCGGACAAATGAATTAATCGCCGTTTCGTCGCGTGATGACACCCCGGGGATCGCTTTCCGCAACAATTTGCTAAGGAATGATTATCCTATCAAAGTCATGCAATTTCTTCCGTGGCCTGGATCCACGGTAGCCTATAGCAGCGTGATCGAGTAATGTAGCACAAGGGACGCATAACGTAGCCATTCCATCGACGAGTACGTCAAGTGCTGCACTCGAGCCCAGCAGAATTGAACGACGGGATAGCATTACAGCAACTGTTTGATGGTTGAGCCCGCGTGCATGGTAGATATAGTGCCGATCGTCAAGCGTTAATTTCGCACGCTTGTGCAAGATGCCTAAGTTAAATGCGTGTTTAAAATGGTTGCTACACAGTCAAAAGTATAATTATTGTTATCAGTCGTGTCATTGTCCATTTGGAGCTTCTGACATCAAAGATATCTTCTGTCGTGATCATTTTAACTTTTGATCGACGTCCTTATTTCTCAAGAAAAATACCTGTTCGTGAGTAGAATAGAGCTTATCTAGTTGAAAGCGCCCTATATGCTAAATACCAATACATGTAAGTGCTCGTTGAAAAATTTGTCCCGCTGCCCCCAATTCGCTCTGGCGTCCCTGGCTGCTACCCAGGGGCCTGTTTCTCAAAAAATTGTCGACAAATTTTAGTCTTTAGAGATTCTTAAGAAAATCTTAATCAAATTTTAGCGTTTGTTATTTTAAACTCTGTATCGCCAATATTTGTCAAATCTGATTTAGGATTAAGTTTAGGCTTAAAGTTAGGGAAGTTCTGAGAAACAGGCACCAGTACCTGACGGTGACGTGGATTCCGTGGTAGGTCTCGTAGGGTTTCTTGATCTGGTCGAGCTCAAAGTCGAACGTCGTGTTGCGCACCAGCTCCCCCGGCTCGACGATGTCCCTACTGGCGTACGTGAACCTGTGAGGGGCCGTCTTCTCCGCGTGCAGCTCTGCGCAGGGGAAACCACTGACATTAGAAAGGATCAGGGTTGAAGTCTGAGAAGGTTTTAGGGGTTCAAACCCACTCTGAAATGGAGAAAAGTGTGAAGTTGCTTGATTTTGAGGTAGCAAATTTATGTGAAAAAGCGTAACCCGCATTAATCGCAGTCGCAAAGTGGCAGTCGCAAAGTCACAAAGGCGCAGTCGCGAAGTCGAAAAGTGAATTTTAACTAAAATATCCGACGATGGGTTAATGTTAAGTCCATTATTTATTATGATAATAATTGAAGCTTAAAAAAAATAGGGTCTGTAAATTTACAGACCTAGTAGGACTACAATTATAACGGCGCCATGTATTCTGAAAGAAAACGGATCAACCCTCTCACAGTTATTTCATTATTATTCACAAAGGGAACAACAAATATCTAGCAGCGTAATATTTGTAAAATTAAAATTTCAAGCTCTAAATTAATCCGTTCTTTTACACCTGTTCTTAGGCTTTGGTATAACAAAAAAGCTGTTCGTCTAGCAACATTAATCTAGACATCAGCATTCTGTTCCGCATCTTCCAAATAGCTCAAAATATTTCATTATTTTTAGCCTATCCGATTAAAATGCAATTCGCTGCCGCAGTCAGGATTGTGAGCGCTTTTACTTAACGGCATCGATCTGGTTTCCTAACCGAATTAAAAAAAATTACCCGCGCGCAGCCAACAGACGACCTAGATAATTATGCCCTGAACAAACCCGAGTCCAGTGATACCATTGGATCAAAACGGAATCCCTAGATTCTGGGTATCTCAGCCAAAAAATCCTTAAATTTCTTTCTTTGACCAAAAAATATCACCATGGCCCCCACTATAAAATGCGCAATTTTATAATAAAAAATATCCCCAGGTATCTAAGGATTACGTAAGCGATCAGATCCCTCAATTACTGTAATATCCCTAAATCTATTGCTAGATCCTTATTCGTGGCACCACTGAACCCGACACTGGGACCTGGGCGATTTTGTTTGCGTCTGGGACCGTGGACGAAGTAAGTCAATTATCCGGCGCATCGGGGGAGTATAGAGTGGCACTGAAGGCCGCACTGGCCCGGGTTCGGCACGCCTCGACGATCGAGCCGCTTGCCCGGGGAAGATTGGAGCGGAAGACGCGGGTGCGGGCCCTGAGGGGCGTAGAGTGGGAGGCGGGGGCAGGGGGGGCATTGCACCCCCTTCTCTCAGAAAAGTTAACATTTGCATATAGGGTTTGCCCCCCCCCTGCTCTGAGTAGAAATGATGCCTTTGCCCCTCTGCTCTGCAGGAAGTAAAATATTTAGCCCCCTTTGGCCCAATGACTGAGATATCGTTTTGCCCTCCCTACTTGTAATCGGGATAGTATTGGACGCGAAAAAAATTCTGTCAGCACCCTCCCCCTCCCCCGCTAGAAAGTTCAATTAAAGGGAAAAAGTGTCACAGATGTCGTGCAGTGAGCAGAGCGCCAAAATGTCTGCTTCCCCTGCTAAAGTGTTTGTCCCCTCCTCCAGCTGAGAATGGTCACGCAACGGCCCTGGGGCCCTGGGATGTGTGATGGGGGCCCTGGGGTGCGTGGGTCTACGTCAGAGCGCAGAGAGTATGGTGAGTTACGAAGTTTAATCAAGAATCTGCGAACAGCAGGGTAAACGTAGAAAAGTGCAGGGCTCGGGTGCGGACAAAATTTATTTTAATATTTGAAGAGGCATTTAATAATGATGACCTTCGCGCACTTTGACATAAAATAACCAGATAGCCGAGAGCATACAAGATCAGTATGCTGGGATAAGTTGGAACATTGAAATGTTAGATGATCATAGAATTCAAGCTAATTGGACTAAATTAGGCTAATTAGACTATAGACCAAGCAAAGAATCGTGAACTGCGCAACGTCGAGATGGAACAACAGCTCTGAGGATATTCCAGAACGGTCACTTTATGATTCGGAGTAGCATACAAGATAGGCCCTAAGTATATGCTCGGATAACGCAGAAAAATAATGATAAGTATGCTCGGATAAGGTTGAAATTTCTGAAATAGCATTGTAAGTGAACACAATCAAATAATTTTATTCGTCACTGCAATAGCCGTTGACTCAAAGAACGCTGCTGTCATACAGCGAAACATCCGAGTATAGTTTGAAAGACTGCGAGTATAATGTTCAAGGCTCTGCAGAGTCTGCACCGATGTCATGTACTTACATGTATGTATGTATGTATGTATGTATGTATATGGCACTTTTAACGCACCAAGAATATTTCATGCAGACGGAGATGGAAAAACATCATTTGCTTGAATCGTAGGTGCGGGGTAATTTTTAATGTAGGCCTACATTAAAAAAATAAATTCAAATTCAACCGTCTTACTGATTTATCGCTTTTGATAATATAAAATAAAGTTTTTCGTTACATTTTTTCATCATCAGTTTTTCTGTTTTGCGTTTCGGCCCTGAGGACATTTTTGTGACGCTAAAAAGTCTACCTTCCGCGGACGGAGAAAGTCACAGTCTGGCACAGTTTCCTCACCCCGTGTACTGTACGCCACCTCGATCACAGCGGCGCATCCGTGACAGCTTTACTTAGCAAGGAGAGACGGGTAATTACGCGTAGCAGTCCTCGCCTCTTCACCACTTTACCACTCTACAAATACACTCTACGCATGCTCAGGGGCGCAGCCAGTATGAGACCAGAGGAGGCAATAATTGCCTCCTCGTGTTTTTCCGATTTTTGTGTATCATAATTGACGATGCATAGGCCCAAGCGTAATTGTTTTTAGCCAGAGACGCGTGAGAGATTAAAACAAGCACCGTTAAGAACGAAGCCAAAGTTTCGCCAGCACCCCCCCCCCCTCCCCCGGTCGCGAGTTGTACACGGAAAGGAAAAAAGGCCTGCACCAATGTTAATCTGCACGGCCCTGAAAGAGGTTCATTTGAAGTCTGGCCGCGCCACTACGTATGCACAATATGCAACTTTAGCCTAAGCCTAGAAAAGCTGCGTCGGGGATTCAGCAGAATCTGTGCGAATCACCTGTCACGGTTGATTCGAAAGATTCGGTAAATAAATAAAAAACTCAGCACAAATAACGAATATAATCTGGTAAAAGAAGGAAGCCAAACTCTACTCTTGCCATCGGCCGAATGGCACCAACATGGTTCTCATATTATTAGCACAGGGGGTGGGGGGGGGGGGGGGGTTGCAGTAG
>JAQIWG010005175.1:0-14907 GCA_034695025.1 Chamaedrilus cognettii | reverse complement strand
TATGCCCTTTCAACTTCTAATTTCAACTACAATAGCCAAGGGCTAAATGCATGTCAAGCGGCGCATTGTATGGTGACTGTAGCTTGCTCACAAGACTAGGCGTGTCAGGAAGGAAGCTCGCTCAACACTATGGCCAATGTTGCCATGTCATAGAAATTTCTCCCCTCCCCTATACATTGCAATTGTAGCTAAGGGACCCACCGGCCCGGACTTGCCCGTCACCCCTGGTCACGGCCGTCAACTTGGGGCCTATTTAAGAGAAGCTAACCTGCACCCAAAAGCACATCTTATATCGCGAGAATCGGCTGAAACAACAGGACCTCGCTTCGCAGTCGTCCAGTCCTTGCGGTCTGGACGACTGGTCTAAGTTTGAAACTCTAGGCTGATGTTCTACTGACAATGTTTTTAGTTGGTCGTCAAAGTCTGAAATAGATCGCTTAAATGTTTTGACAGCGCGTGTTGATTGTTAACTTGATTGTTTGAAAGTTCCAAGAACTAATATTGATTGTAGAAATGTTGACTCTCAGTTAAAATCTACCTGCACGATAGTACCTCACTAGGCTTTAGGTAGAACAATAACTTTCTAATAGGCTACAGACTGATTTGTAGTAAATAGCTGGCCAAGTTAATTCATGGTACGATTAGGCTGCAAGCGCAGTAGGCTCCAGACTAGATTCCCCACAGACAGAAAGCAGTAATGAAGAAATAGCTCGAAAAGTAAAGAACTCTAAAATACCAGCAAAAACGCTAATTACTACACATACATAAATATATGTCAGCACGAATACGGACCGTGAAAGTTTTGGTTTTAGACAGTTCAGAGTTTTAGGCGGATGATGGTAGAAAATTACCACAGTGATGAGTGAAGATGTTGAATAATATAAAGAAAAGCATGAATGGTGTGAATATATTATGAAGATGATTGTAGAAACACAAGCGTAATAACTGAATAAGTGAAGCTAGTTTAGTTTGGACAATGGCTCAATTTTATTGTTTTAGCGCATTTATGTTGAGAATTGTCGAGTTGGTGTAAGTAGGTTTATTTTTCTGTGAGGTTAATATTGTCAATTATCGAATTATTGTTAATTTATCAATTGCAAGCAGATGCGCGTACATATATGGATCGCACAACAAGTCCGTCCAATCTGTCGCATGCAATCCTTCCGCACTGTCACCTGCTGCTATTTGTAGCCTTTTGTTACGATGTTTTGATGTTTGATGAGAAGATGACCGCGATTGATTTTTGTTGTAGACAATGAAATTGTAACTTTTGTCCTTGGCTAACAATTCGCTACGGTTGGACAGATTTGTCATCCGAGTTGCGCCATTCATATGCAAATCTGCATCGATTTCTGTCGCAAGTTGTCCGGATTTAGTGGGGAATAAATCTAGCGTACGATCATTGTTGTATGTTCATGTCAAATTTAAGCGGTTGTTAGTTTTCAGCGTTTGCTTCCGCGCGATGGCACAACATTGAATGTATGTAATAAAAAGCGTGCGATGTAAGCCTGGGTATTGGTTATTTTAGTCAGCTTTATTGAAACGTTGCATTCCACTGCCACGCATGGCGATCCGTTGAGTCTGTTTCCTGTTGAAGCTTTGACACGAGTTGACATCCGAGAGCTCTAACTCAAGGGTCCTTACCTTGGCCCTTGAACGACTGGGGCCACGCTACCGTTATTGTGCTAATATGACTGCAGTCGTCGAACTATATTGAGCGGTCATTCACAGTGAGTGCCCCCGGAGAGAACTACTGAAAATGTCCAATATCGGATTTTACCGCCCTTACGATTTTCAGCGTAAATGAGTGATAGGGGGGATGATGAAGATGACGATTGTCCAATAGCCGCTTATCGTCATTTGAATTCGTAAAGCAAAATATAAATTGATAAGGCAATGTTTTATTATTGAGATTGTCAAGTTAATGCTAATGAAATGCTTTTGTTAAAGATTTTTTGCTTCAATTTTGTGTTAAATAATTGCCAAATATGTCTCATAGTAGTTTAATTTAAAACTTCGCAGCTGCGTAGGCTGTAGCGTTTTTATTGTTTAAATTTGAGCGTGAAACGAAAACAAAGCACCGTCATTCGTAAATCCAAACGCCTTATTTTAAAACCATGCGCTTCAAATGCCCGCACCGCCGCCCCTGCGGCCTGCCGCAGGCTCTGTCTGACAGGCCGACGTTTGACGTGTAATATTGATTACGCTGCGCGCTCGCCCCTTTGATATCACTCTCATTGCCCGACGGACCCTCGATAGAACTCGACATCCAACAAAACCCAGCTCGCAGCGTTCCCAGGAAAATTCTCCTTGATGGGGGTTATAAATGGCGCGCGCGGGCCAGGAATAGGTTTAGTTGTGACACGAGTGTCAACTAGCTGCCGCTAGGTTGCGCTGCAGCAGGCCACAGCGCCTCTTGCACCCCTCGCCGCCGCCCCTAGCTGTCAGGGTGTGCGCGTCCAGCGAGATTCCTTCCCTCGCTGATCAAGACGCCGTCTGCACGCGCGCCTGCTCTTGACGTCTCATCAGAATGGGCTCTCCACTGATTCTGTTGATTGATTAATGGGCACGCCGTGTATACGATATACGGTATAGCAGCGCGGTATTCAACAAGTCCTTTGTTCTTCTCGTGTGCGCCTTGACTGTCCTCAGTCGTTTCGCAGTTCTGAGTATAGGCCAGCCGGAATGGTGAACTTGAGAGTGTGCCTTGTTGGCATGGCTAAACGCACGATTTCTAGGGTGTCTGCATTGTTGTGTGCGGTGCGGTGCGGTGCGGTGCGGTGCGGTGCGGTGCGGTGCGGTGCGGTGCGGTGCGGTGCGGTGCGGTGCGGTGCCATATAGGCCTACATTCTGAAAGCGACTGAAGAATCGTCATAATAGAGCTCTACAGTTTCGCTATCAGTGTTGTGCCGCTGGTGGGTAGGTTAAGAAAATGATCGACCAAACTTCAGGACGAGCAACTCAATTGAGCTGCCCATAGAGTTCGGTGGGGCTAAAAGCCCCGTAAGCCCCACAGGTCCTTGCTGTCAAGCTGATAATCGCATTGGAATGATTCGAGCATGGCGTGGGCCGCCGCCGCCTGTCTGGACACGACGGTGTGTAATCCATCCTTCCGGGCCCTCGTGGTCCGAGCTGGCCTTGTTGACTGGAGGTAAACAGGCCCCCGCTCCTCTGCCGTCACGGCGCGGGACAAACTGTTTGTCTTCGATTAGCTCGCTGCACAGGCTACTGCGGCAGGCTGCAGGCTGCAGGCTGCAGCACGCAGCGAGAAGAATGAGGAGGATGCAGAAACAATTATTGCTTACAACTCGGAGCGTCGTCGCTCGCCAATCGAACAGCACAAATCGAATGCATGGCATACATGTGGGCCTAAGCCAAAATGACCTGCTTACGTTTTTTGAAATAGTGACTAGCAATAGAAGCGCGCTGGTCAGAGGCGTAGTCTGCAATCCAGGCGTTATGTAATTGGGCGGTATTCGTGCAAGTTGCTATCTCTTGTATTTACGGGTGGCCTTTTTCTGATCTAATTATTAACAGTATTGATCATTAAATGCTAATTAATAACGCCGCCGTGAATGTTATTCATGACGGCGAAACCGTGCGGAGAAATGACTCATTGAAAAAGTCAGATATTCCATCATATATTTAATCAATTAACGAATCAGAAAAACTACAGAATTTCACATATATCACCGCAGTAAAAATTCAGCTCCCTGCCGTTCCGCAATGCACCACCGCCCCCCCCTTGCCCTCCATGCACTTGGGTCACGCGTAGGCCTACGTCATTTGGTGCGGTACGACGCAGCGCGGCGCAAGCACCCACTCCATCAATGTTAGCGTGCACGGCCTATCTCCGGCCGTGGGTCGTATCTTCTAGCCTGAACGCTGAATTGTTCGTCGTATGTTTGTATACTTCCGTTCGAGTGTCCCTTCGCCCATCCCTTCCTCCCGCTTCGTTATAGCGTGCTCCGTTGCCACGGCTCGATGATGCTAGCTGCCACGATGCAGTGTTTGGGAAGTGGGCTTTGAAAATCATTAATGACTTCGGGCGCGTGGGGCGTCTGAAGTTGGCTTTTGTTACTTTGATATTTTGATAGACGCTCGGAGCTGCCTATCCTCGATAGGCTGCAGGGGCATAATTTAGTTAAGGACTAAATGTAAAAATCTTCATTTCTTATGAAATCTCCAAGAGGCAGGCTATGTATGACAGTCTGCAGTATAGTTCTCGGACGGCACAGATCTCGCAGGCTCCCTATTATACGAGTGCATGCATTCCTCGTAATTTCCTACGCCAGCGTGGGCCAAGTATACAGTATAGCCTGTCATAAGTCTACCATTAGGCCCTCGCAGTAGTACTTGGAGTGTCCGAAGACTGGCTCACGGTTTTCTGCAGCGACACGCCACAATTAGGCATAGGGCCTAATTAATGATTTTCGTCTTCAGTGATTGTCCGCTCCCCCCTCACCGCTCTCCACAGATAACCCTATATTATGGTCTATGACAATAATTAAGGCCCGTTGCGGTGTCAGCCGGTTCCAGTGTCGTCCACTTGCAAACGTCGACAGCAATGATTATCGTACAGTCGCCGTCGCTCGCTAGGGGGCGATAAATCGCTTCCTAATAATTATTGGCATTCGACGACTGGAGTACAAAATAAATAAAGCCGTCCCGTAAACAGTGAGAAGAGCAGCGTTTGGGCCGTCTGCTCATACATGTAGCTGCTGCTGCAGCGTGAAACAAATGTTTAGAACTGTCATTAGAGGCCTGATATTGTAATCAAGCTGTTTCACTGTTGGTAGAGTCCAAGTTAATTAATGAATACACATTGGCTAGCCATCAGTTAACACATTAGCCACGGCTGTTTCTTAATTACTGTCCATTACAGTGTAGGCTAGTAGCGCAAAAATGCCATGTAAATGCACCATATGCACTGCACAGATGCGCCGTAAGTCACCGTGTGCATTGCATAGTGCTTATTCCGTAAGGGTTAGTTCGTCGCTTTTGCACTTAACTACTAAGTAGGCTACCTCAGTAGCTCGGACAAAACATAAATAGAAAACGCCAAAACTGATCATAGTAATTCAACAGATGACTAGAGTGAAGACCAACACAAGGCTTAACAGCTGTAACATTCCAATCGGTAGTTGATGATCATTTGAACAAAATGAAGCCAAAGTAAAACGGAAGAGCGATAAACCCATCAGCGCCTCGTGAACACAAGTGCTACACGACATAAGTCTACAGTCGAGACTCGAGGGCCTGCAGCGAGTGCACATGCACCCTGCTCGACACGATCAGCGGCGCCGACACCCTCCTTGCCCCATCCCCCCTCTCCCCTCCCACGCCCCCCTGCTTCAGCCGCGCGGCCTCCATGCCGCGCCCGTAATACGCGAGCGAGTAGCGCGTCCCCAGTTTCCTCGCGCTCTCCGGTGACGCCCCCCCTGCTTGTCTGCACGCGGTCGCGGTCGTCCTCGAGAGATCCGTCTCTGATCCGTCGGAGGGCCCGCGACTGCAGCAGCACAACCGAACTATAACCTCGCGGAACCTACGTCCCGTCACGCAGTACAGCACAAAGTTTATGGAGTGGTTGACATAGAAGAGCTGGTTGTTGATCGCCTTGGCCAGCTCGTAGACGCGCTTCGAGTCCCCGACAGACCAGGCGGGCCGCCCGATGACCAGCACGATGCTCGGGGTGACGAGCACGAGGAAGCAGAATGACGCGCTCAGACACATGGCCGTCATCTGGACGAGGGACTTGTCGCTGGTCGACACGATCGAGTGTTCGCTGCGCAGGCGGCGCACCTTCAGCAGGGCGCGCACGATGAATACGTTGCAGAGAAGAATGACGGCGAAGGGGAGCGCGTTGATGAGGCTGAAGGCGATCCAGGGGCGCACGTACTGCTCAAAGTACTTGAACTCGGGCGTGGGGCGCCCGCAGTTTGTCGGCCTCGCCGTCCCGTTGATCGTCAGGGGAGGGATGAGCTCGTAGCCGCGCGTCCAGAACACGTGCGCGTTCTTAGCGGCGGCCGCTAGCAGTGCCACTAGCGAGTAGATCCTGCGGAGCAGGAAGGAAACTATTTTTAGTTCTTGGTATTTAGACACGGCGCTGTTCTTGGCTAGCCAGTGATAGGCCATGGCCTACAATGTGTAGCGAACTTATGTAAATCACAAAAAAATCTAAAATCTAACGTCATATTATTTTGGTAGGCAGAGGCCTACAGCCATTGTATACTTTAGTTCACAAATTACATAAATAACTTGACAGGAATACATTATAAGTCTCCTATTGATAAAAAAAACTTTCAAACTCGGATGTTAAAGTTATGTTGCAGTCTAGAAGCTGAAGGACCTTAGGGGGCCTATTGCCACCCTATTGTCCTATGGCCCCCATTGTACAACTGCATTTAAAATTTTAAACCAGCGCTCAGACTTGCAAGTGACCAGCCATGATGCCGTGCATGAAGCCAACAAAAGTTATTATCAACGAAACTGCGCGTCTTATCTGACGATTTAATTCTATTTAACTTTTAGCTTTTTTCTTTATCCAACAACCGAAACAGTTCTATTAACTTTTCTATCTCGCGTTATCCACAATCTCCACTGACTACTGTTACAGTCAGTTATCCATAAGCCATATCTTACTTGGCGCGCGAGCTCCGACAGAAATTGTTCTTCTTGAGCGGGAAGCAGACGGCGATGAAGCGATCCACGGTGAAGATGACGAGGATCCACACGGCAGTGTCTCCGCTCGTGTAGAACAAGAACTTCTCGAGCTTGCAGACAGCGGGGTGGATCTCCTTCAGAGCAATGAAGCGTCCCGCCTCCAGCCACTCGCTTACCATGCCCGTCACCAGCACCATGCTGTCCGCAAGAGCCATCAGGGTCAGGTACACGCACGTCGACGTACCGCGCATGCGCCGCCGCGTCATCACCAATAGGATCATCGCGTTGCCGCACAGGCCGAGCGTGAATATGATTGGTCCGACGAACATCCAAAGTAGGTCGGCCATTTTGTAGCCGGAGACGTCAGCGGCGTTCTTTTGCTCGTCGGATGACGCTACGTCATCGGCGACGGAGTAGTTTTTAATGTGAGGCATGACGTCACGCGCGATGACGTCAGAAAAGGGTGGACCGCAGCGGATGGAGGTAATTATGACGTCGTGAGGGTCAGACAGGGCGCTGCGGGAACTGTTGCTGGCGTGAAGGCTGTACGCCGTGGCACCCATGACGTTATCAATCACAGCAGCAACGAATACGCCGCCGGTGTTGAATAGTTATTCGGGTAGGCAGTCGTATGGACGGACTATGAGCTAACGTGTAATAATCACGAGCCGCCGTCTTGCTGCGTCAGTTTTATAAGCTAAACCAGAGCTTAATGTAGACCGTATTCCGCGCGATCACAATAACCGCAGTGACAATCCACTGGCAAAATAACTCCAAATAACTCCAAATAACTTCAAATAACTCCAAATAACTCCAAATCGTCAACTTTTTCTTACACTAAATGTTGAAAACGCTTGCTACGTGCTATTGCCTACATGTGGGCCTACATGTACACGTACGTTTGCGTATGATAATTATTTAGGCCTACTTCTTCATACATGCACATGTACGAAAAATTGTACGTGGGATAGCTGCATTATGGTATTATTTACTTGCAATATGTTTCTTTGCAATCGATAATTTAAAGTACCGTATGAGTTGTTCCGTCGCTCGTCTATACAGCTTACTTGAGCCTGTAAATTCAATACAGGCGAAGTGCTAACCTCACACATAGCTCACACGAATTACACTATATCGGTTTAGCGTATCCTTGATTATCTGCCCGGCCTCTGGACACCGGACACCGGTCGCTATTACATCTCCTTCATATATTATGTTACCGGTAGACCTACAATAAACACCGAAACTGTAGACTTGGCCTACTATAGACTCACTGGTGCGCCAAGTACACACGTGCCAACCACACCACGAAGCCGGTGCAACTTCCTTGGAAGAAGCTGCTATAGCTGCGCGTGAAACAGTTTTTCAACAAGGTCGAGTTGCAGCAGCAAGCACTACTGGCCCATTAAATCATCCCCCGCGCGCGCCTGCAGCCCGCACGGGGCACGCATGATGTAACTTCGTCCGTAGCCCTACAGCGTGTAACTGAGGTACCGTTAGCGAGCGGTAATGAACGGACTCGATGGCACGTCACGCCGGTGCCAGCGATGAGGCTCTATTACCACGCAAGAGGATGAACTTGGTAGTCTGTGCGCCATTGCTGCGTGCGTTCTGAGGAAACGGCCGAGATCTTCTGCACATCCCACGCAGTTTAGCCCACGCGCCCCGCGCTGACTCATTATGTGTTGGACTTCTGTAGCCAGAATAGTACATGCCTAATATAGCCTTTTATATATAGGCCAAGTGTTCGGGAATTTAAATTAATTGGCCTAGATCCATGGGAAACGAAAAATGAATAATAAACATCATACGATAATTCTGGTAGGAGTCCATCGTTCGTGCGGGCGTAACATCCGGCATTATTTCACTGCTGGGTGTAGGCGTACGCCCTATAATTTATACTGTAGGCCTAAACAGAATCTTAAGGAGATAATGACTAGCCTACATGCACTAAGATGTTAATACGCATTACAAGTGCAGTACACACGGCTTACATCTAGAGGGCCGACAACTCCATAAATTCAACATTACGAGTCGACATTTTGACCTATGGACTCACGACTTGCTAAACCATAATGCCAATTACTTGTTGGGTCGTAGGACGATAAAAAAAACCAATCAGATTTATGATTTGATGATCCTGTTCTTGCTTCAGGATATTGCATGTCGCTATTTCTTCACTTGCAACCTCGATGCTAAACTTTTGCCAGTTCTAACAATCAGCCCATATACAATGTAGCCCATAATTTTATAGTAGCCTACTGAACTCGTATAGCACTCATATCGAGATGTGGTATACACTACACGGCCGAATATAACAAATATTATTGAAGGGTTCTATCACTTCATGGCTGCGTTGTAAAGGTCAACTGCTCCCTGAGGGTAATTAATCGAGCCTGCGCATGGCCTTGGTGCTTGTTGACTTCGACGACAAACGGGACAAGAGCATTGAACAATGAGCATGCAGCGGAGCCTGGCCAATGAGCGTGCAGCGGAACCTGGCCAATGAGCATGCAGCGGAACCTGGCCAATGAACGTGCAGCGGAACCTGGCCAATGGCATGCAGCCGCGGCCCTGTTAGGATTTTATAAATTTGGGAGACTGAATCTCAGGCAGCGAAATTTAGATTGAGGGGTAATTTTGAAATTTGTAATTATAAAGAAAAATTTTTATTCGAGTTTTGATTGAGGGATCTTTTGACCGAGGGGTATTGTCTATCGGGGGACTATGGGCCTACTGGTGTCGAAATTATCGTAAAGATAATGTTTTGCCACAACGCGCAACGTTGTATTCGCCTGTATTATCACAGCCCTATATTTGCGCACACCCTGTCCCACCGATCGTGAGTTTGATTGTATTATACGGCTAGCACAACACGTCTATATTTATCTTGGGCCCAGAAACATGCGACCAGGGGACAGTGTGTCCCCTGATCGCGTGTTTCTGAGCCCAAGATAAATTGGACATCTGCTCTAGCTTCAGAATACACAATCCAACACTACGCATTATCCAATCCCGGATTCCCTGTTCCTTATTTAACTAATAAAACACGCTAAATCTTTAACAATATTAAGTTTCTTAACTAATTAATGCTAATTTAGAACACTATACGCTACATGACATGTGACACACTTTCAGGGCCTCAATTCCTCAGCTCAATTCCGCACTAATTAATTACTTCATTGGCCTATTATTAATTATTATGCAAGAATAGCTAGCGATGTTGCGCCGTGCAAGCAAACGCCTGGAATTGTCGTTTGTACCTAGAGGACGTCAGTATTTGCCGCCCTTCACTTGTTACTCGCGACAATTGCTCCGTACCCGCCATAAAGCCGCGGTAAAAAGAATAAACGGCTGTGACCCTAAACCGCAGCAATAACCAGGCTGTTCTGTGAATGCGGACAATCCTGAAAGTGGGGCGATTGTAAAACGAATGGCGATATCAATCTAAGTGGAGACATGGGGTAAAACTGGAACTATACAACAAGGCCCATATAAAACAAGATTTTATTCTGATATACATTGTATGCGCTAGGGCAGCGAGCTCAAAATAGCAGTTGTCTAACGAATCGTTCCAACGACCAGAAAATAGGAGCAACAGCCTAGCTACTTTAAATATAAAATTTGACCTCAATTTTTTAGAACACATTTCTGTAAATATGTTCCGCAATAAGAATATCAAAATGTTGATTGTATTGCAACAATAAGGGACAACTAATCGTTGCCACTACAACTCTGCCATCAGAAACTAAGTTATGACTACCATCGATCATCACGATCACAGTAAAACTATTGAACAGCAAATACAAACACTAAATAATCAATGTCAAAATTCATAATGTCTGGTGCATCGCAAACACCATCTCGGTCCCAACAAAAGTTTAATATTTTACTGTATGTTTCCACAATATTAATTAGTATACAGCAGTCAGATTTATAAGCAAGCAGCGCGCTATCGATCGGCATGAAAATCGTTGTTTTGCTCGACAGAGTTTAAGTTGAAGTGAAGGAGTCCTGCAAGCTGATTGACATAACTCAGTTCCTCCTGAAACAAAGAAAACAATCTGATATCAAATCCATTCCTTCAATCTTCTATCAAATTTTTATCCACCTACTGCATGTCCAGGTCTTTAGTCAACCGGGCAGCATATCATTTCTATAGTCGATGCACTATAAAGTTTTAGCCATACACAACTAGATTTCAAAACATACAAACACACGTTTCCCTCTCCACACATTCTTGCGAGCAAGTTTTCTAAAATACGACATTACATTTTGAATAATGGTCCTTATTTCAAATACACAACACGGCTGACCATATCCCTTGTCAAACAACATACAAGCAGCATAATAAATCTTCACTTTAAAAAAGCTGCAGTAGAGCAGTGATGATGAATACGGGGCACAAGTACTCACCTCGCACTCCTCCCGCCCGGCCAGGGCGTGTCGGCGCTCACCCAGCAACGCCTCGAGGCGCAGGACGGGCCGCAGACACTCGCTCTGCGCCCGGGCGTGGTCCGTCACAAGAGCGAGCAGCGTGCAGGCGAGACGCTCGCCGAAGGGCGAGTGTTCCTGGTCGGAGGCGGGCGGGGGCGAGGCAGAGGCGTGCTGGAGCAAGAGGCCGACGAGCTGCTCCACCATGCCCATATCACAAAGCACGTCTGCAGCACGTGCAGAGATATATAGAGCGTGCGGGACAATCAAGCGTCATTCATTTCGTGATTAGTTAGTACTCAGTATCGGCTAAATCATAACACATGTTTTAGTTGATCTTGGAAGACATACATAAAAAAATATTACTATTAGTGTTGACACCGTTACAGTAGCATTTCTTTTATAAAAAAAGGTTGTTCTTTTTATTTCAAGCATGACAGATGCATACAGGTTACAATAGTGACCCTGGGCACCGTTACAGTCAGCGGGTAATACAGGTTAACCAACTGTCGCAGGCGTTTACACTCACAGAGACAAGGTCAGTGGAACAGTACAGTAACGCCAGCTATCGTCCTGAAGATAGCTGAGACACGTGCCATACATAGCCGTGTCACTAGCAGCCCAGGGTCTGGTCGTCACGGTTCGACAAGCGTCATAGAATCACGGGTCCATTAATGCTCAATTCTGGTCAATATTATCTGCAGAATTAAATGGCTGAATTATTCAACAGTTAGGGCTGCAGATGCATTCCTTGGTCCAGTTAGCAAGCAATGTCCAGGCAAGCTCCTTGGTCCAGTTAGCAAGCAATGTCCAGGCAAGCTCCTTGGTCCAGTTAGCAAGCAATGTCCAGCAAGCTCCTTGCTGTCATCAATAGACCCGTGTTTTGTTCATGGGCTCAAAAACAACACAAATTTATTTATTAATCTAATTATTAGCAATCCTTATCCAATTTCAATTCTTCTATAAATCTCTTCAAGCTCCAGGAAGCCATATAACAAATCCTTGCCGGGCGTGCCACGCCCCTTCAGCATACCCCTGACGCCGGGCCGCTCGTGACACATGGCGCCGATGGTGTACGTCGCCTTCAGTCGCAGTTTCTCCACGCCGCTCTGCATGGCGCGCAGCAGCACCGACAGACCGTCCGCCGCAAGGAATGCAGACTCTGTCTCCGCATTGCCTCGCACCAGGCCTGCGCGACACAGGACACACGGTCACGCAAACAATACTCCCACTCATGTGCCACAACAAAATTCATCATGAAGAGATTGAGTTTCAGCCGTAGAGAATACAGTTTAAAGAATTCATCCACAGTCAATCTCTGCAATACCATCAATAGATCAAGGAAAGTTTAAAAAGACCAATTACCCATCAAACAAGACCTTCTCTTAATATTTCACCTATGAGCAAAATGCCCCAGTGGTGCTGGATTAGTGCAAATCACTATAATGCACAAATATAGTAGCATGTTCAGAAAAGCTAATGTGCACACTGAGCCGATGCTAGATTATAATAAGCAAGGAAACAGGAATGAAGAATAACTTACAAGAGACGGCATAGAGCGACTTGACTCTCACAATCTCCGCCTCCCTCTCGTTGTCCACAGCGCGCAGCAGGACCGGCAGGAGCCCAGTCTCCAGGATAGTCTGCTGCCCCGTCGGGTTGTTCTGCGTTACCGTGGCAACCAGGCTGGCAGCGCGCCAACGAAGGCCATCACTGCTTCGACTGCTGTCGAGCAATCGCGCAAGTACGTGAGTGCCTCCAATCTTGTTGAAGTCTGTCCAGAGCACAGAACGCAAAGCACTTAGATCAACTAGTATCCTGTTGCATTATATAACATTATTAACATCGTCGTTATAATTAACATTGCTAACTACCATTGAGGCACACACTTTCATAACACTTTCTACAATAATAATGACAGTGCTCAGAATATCGTAACTTACATATCCTCATGCATCGGCCTTGTTCATGAATCAAAGATGAAACAAATGAGGTAAAATTTCATGAAAAAAATGCAACTTAAGTCTGAGGCATGATCAGCAAAAAATCAAAGTTAAAAAGCTAACATACATTTTTAACGGTGAAACGCACCGTTGGCCAGATCGATATCCTCGCAGTAGTCCTGCAGGTCCTCAAGAGCTTGTTCCTGATCTTCACGCGACCTCTCGCCCTCGACGAGCGTCTGAATGCACTCGACCATCTTCTTGATTGGATCACAGCCTGCCATCGCAGCCAGCGCTTCCGCCAGCCACTTACGTCTCTGTACCACGCAAACAGCCATCACAGTTCATTAACAGAAAAATATCAATATACCGTACATATATTTAAATCATACTATAAAATGCAGGAAGAAAAACTAAGCTAAGATTCGCAACTATTTGGGGAAAACTTAACATCTTCGAGTGATTTCTTCAGAATACAAATTCTATCAGACATTCAGAAGTCATCTCATCCTAAGTCATCATATGAATTGAATATAGTCACAACAGTATGATAATAATATATACATTAAATGCCTAAAAAGATCTTAATTACGAGAAGCTGACCTCGTCAGACATCGGCTCCATCTGGTGCCCCTCCGAGGCGTCCTCTGCCTTTGTGTTCTCGGTGCAGAAGCGAAACAGCCCCTGCAGGTTGGGCGGGTACCTTCTCCCACCATCGTCCGCCATTGCTGAGCAACGACGCTTCAAAAGCTGCAGAAGGAAATCATAGAAAACAACCATAAAAGACCTGAAAGCTGAAAGTAGAGCTACGGTGATAATAATTAAGCTTATTACATTTATATTGACAGAGCTTATAACAAACAATGATAATGACTTATAAATTAAAATAAAACACTATACAAATAAAGTGGAATATTACAACGAGTCGCCGCTGCTCAAGCGAAAAAGGAAGAATAGGAGGGGCCGTTTTGTCCACTAGCAACTACCGAACCTCCATTATCGCTCAACGTGTAATCTTAGTTACAGAATACAAGCAAGTTTCAACTGTTTACAGGTCTATTATCGTTAATTACTCTACAATAGCCTGTCATATTTAACATACAAATAATTTCTTCTATATTATGCACACAGTTCACGACGTCAAATTGCGTCTAAATTAATTTTCAGTCAATTTTTATTACTCTCGCTCTTGTTTATATTTGAAGAAAATCTGCCAGTGAGACAATTTTACGTTGCTCTTAACGGTTAGCCAATGGAGGAAATGCTTTTATTTAGATTTAATACTTCTAGAACTTTCGCGAACTATCAGGAGCCGTCGCAGAAAATGAATAAGCACCACAGTATTATACCTACTGTGCATTGTAAGCATTACACAAAGTCTTATATATGTAAGCCTAGCCTACTTCATCAACGCCGAAAAACGTCAGAGTCGGCCTAAATAAATTCGGACTAGGGACAAAGCTACTGCGCTATCACGCACGATCGCCTCAAAGCCATCAAGACGTCCTAATTAAATTTGTTCGGGCGCTTTTCGCCAGCCCTCCGGCAATTGAGACAGATTTATATTTTCAAACATTTAAAAAAAAAAGGTTAGGGTTAGGTTTAGGTTAGGTGTGTAAATAGATTCTACAAGAGAACTGTCTGCGGGACCATGGGGATTAACCCTTTAATAGCACAAGTCCAAAATTTACGATCATAAAAATTGCGCTGATCGAGCATAATATATCCTGCACGTGAATCCCAATCGCAGACCGACGCGTAATAATTTTCGTCCCATGATTTAGCGCAGGCTTATGGTGAAGTTACACCTGTCGGCGAAAACGAAGGAAGCCTTCAAAACGAAGGAAGCAGTGTCGTTAAGGCCGTG
>JAQIWG010005174.1:0-14907 GCA_034695025.1 Chamaedrilus cognettii | reverse complement strand
AGTGACATCTGCATGATGATAGTGACATCTGCATGATAGTAGTGACATCTGCATGATGATAGTGACATCTGCATGATGGTAGTGACATCTGCATGATGGTAGTGAGGCTGCAAAGATGCTGCAATCAACAGAAAAGCATGATGGTAATGAGCGGGACTGTAGTGACATATCATGCATTGTATCTGTAGTACTTCAAGCTTACATAACAATTAATGTTAGAAATATTCTTCATTTGTTGTAGTCCTTCATCCAGATTAATGCCACATTCACTCTTTACAAACAGACGTCGCAGTATTTATTGCATGGCACGAATGGTAGTGACTGTAATAAGCATACTCTGAAATGTATGCTGAACGTAAATCACCTTCTGATGTAAAAAACTCATATTTTGTTGATTTGCAGAACTTGAATATCTTGCTCTGGTCAAGGTAATTTAGGCACATGATCTAGACTATATCCTAGCTGCGAATTTGTGAATAATGGCCTAACTAAACATAGCGTGATGGAAATGACTACAAATCAAATGATACAATATTTTTTGTGGCGTTCATAGGTGGTTTGATTTAACTCACTAAAAATTTTTAAAAATGAATGAACAAACATTGATGAAAATTTTATTACTACAGTTGTTAAGCACAGCATGGTCAGGAAATTAAGTAACACAAATAGTATGAATATACCCTGCAGTTAGGACATGACGGTAGTGACATGTGACATAGTTTGAGCCCTCCAAAATTATTTCAAGATAACTAAATGGCCCAAAGTCTATTTTTAAATGACAACAAATTAAGTCTACAATTAAAATCACCTTGTAAGGTGAAATCGGATGCATAGAACTTTCATAGTCCTCCAAGGACACAAAATTTTGAAATATGGACATTTTCTGCAGAATGGCCCATATACGATATCATGCTACGGCGCAAGCCCCCCGCAGGGAAATTAAGTCTATCACTCTACATCTCTTCCCGGTTCAGGATCATCAGCCAGTTGTCTTCGCCCATCATTCAGTCTCTTGCTGAGTTTTCAATTTGCCCTTAGCGGGGACAACACAACAATTTCCCCTCATGGCGGGGGCAACACGACTGCCGTAACAATCAAATCAAAGTAATTAATTGTGCAAACAGTAATGGCAGCCGATTTAATCAAATCCTTGACTTCACAAATCGAGCACTGTGATTGGACGTGCTGTCAAAAAATTAGCATAATGAGTAGCTTACGGGTCATACAGCGTATCGCCATAAATATCGCCCATACGCATTCACAAAACAAATAAAAAATGTCGTATGTCACAGGCACTGGCACCGTATTGTTGATACATGTATCCTCGATATATAAGGTCGATATATATCGTGCAAATCTGCTGGTCCCCATTGATCTTTAAATTTATGCCTTAGATACAGTATAACGAGGCACAGCTTGGCCAACCCGGCCCCGACTTAATAAAACTATTCTTAAAACAACTAATTATTCTTAAGACATTCCTAGGGGTCCCTTAAACATCTCGAAAATCATGGAAAGCCTCTCAGACTTTTCCATCTTTAAAAAAATGTGACTTCCAGAATCGTATTTGCTTCTCTCTATTTAACCAACAGTCATATACAAAAATTCTGTAACTAGTTAGGGTTAGTGGAGCACAACTCACTAGAGAGCTCCTCCTCCAGGTGGGGTAGTGCCCCTTGCCAGCCCCCCTCCTCCACTTCCTGCTCAACCCATCCCACCCCTGCAAGCACGCACTTTTGGTTCAATGGCCGAATTTCCCGCCTAGAAAGGGGTAGGCGATTTGCAACCACAGACAAAAGAACCCGCGTGCCCTGACCCAAGAAGGGCAACTGGATTTTGTTGATGTTGCATAGGCGACAGCATAATCGATTTGATATACATATGACCATGAATTACCCCATAAGCTTTCGGGGGAAGAGCGGTAAACCCCATATAACGAGACGAGAAAAATCTTTAACCATTTGATAAAATTGTGTAGAATTCTTCAAAACTGGTTTGTACGGCTGCAAACGCACAAACGGACACATTCTCACATAAGCCTAAATCTACAGAAAAGCGCAGCTGAAGAGAATACAAAAAAGAAAAGAGGTCTTTACGTGTGGGACATATCAAGCGAGTTTGGAGGAGAATTAAGAAAATAAGCTGGACAGAGAAAAGAACAAGCGAGAAGGTGTTGATGAAAGTGCGGAAAAAAATTACACTTGTGGACATGATCGCGCACAGAAAGAACTGGATTGGGCAATAGTAAGAAGTGAGGGATTGATCCAAAAAATACTGGACGGAAAAAGGCGAGCAAGTGGAATAAAAATTTAAATTCTAGATTAACTATTGAAAAAAAATTATATGGAAACATTAAGAGAATTGCAGAGGACCGCTACATGTTGAGAAATTTTATGCCAGGGACCTTCCATTTTCAGTGTACTAGACAGAGAGAAACTTGCAGCTGTATGGGAAGTACAACCTAAACAGCAATCCTAAGTTGCAACGCAATTCATGAGAAATAATATTATAGAAATATAGAGCTCCATCTATTGAATAACCTAAACCATCATAATAAGACAAAATTGAGAGGCCTTTACCTAACCACCTTATTGCATTGAAGCTATTATCTAGCTATAATCTAGTTGCTTATACGCAATAGTTTCTAGTGCCTTTTTACAGTCCGGTCTACAATAGATAACTAATGGAAACTATCTAATAATAATCACAATTGGTAGGTTTATCATTTATACAAAGAGTGCTAGCGAAGGATGACGAATCACAATAACTGTGGGATTTTTAAATTTTAAATTTAATCAGGAAAATGATGACCGTTTCAATACAATTTAAACGTGTGACCTATTCTAGGGTCTGCGTAACACCACCGTACTGAACCTGGTTGTGAATCCTCATCGAGCCGAGGTGGGGGTGACGAGTCGCCTGACCCCCGACCTTGGCACTCATCCTCCATTTATGCGCTCACCATTGAACAGCAATCGATTCTGTCACCCAGCTGCAGCAGTCTCAAGAATTTATGAGTCAAATATTCCACAAGAAAATTTCTTCTTCTTTCTTTGTTGTATTCTTATGATGGTAGCCCTCGTAACAAGACGACCAGCGACCAGGCATAGAAGAGGAAAAGACAGGATATCATAGTACCACAAAAGAATAGACAGGAGAAGAACGAGGTTACGCAAGAGTCTTAATTAACTGATATAGTTGATGACATACAACAATCTGAACTAAATGACAACGTTGTTGCTGCAGACATAGTGATAAATAATGCTGAGGTAAGGTTCCTCAGAAAGAATGAGTTAAAGAGAGATTTTTTCGAAAAAGGCTCAAGTTTTAAATTAATATAAAAAGATCAACGTGTTGCATGCAGTTCATAAGAAAATGTTCTGCATCTTCTGGAACATGACCAGTATCACATAATCCTGACGAATGACGACCTACTTTATAAAGATATTTATGAAGTCGACAGTTGCAGAAGCGAAATCTTCGAATAGTTTTATCCTTTTTCCTTGGAATTAAAGAAAATTGAGAAAAAAAGCACAAGAAAATTTAAGAAAATTGCGATTGAACGATGGGAGGTACAATTCGCAGGTTCATTATTAGGCCGGCGTCAATATTTACTTTCGTTAAATCTCTATCCATCATTTTATATTCGTTAGATTTCTGGCATTGAAAAACTTCTAAATAGTGATTGTATGATTTCAGGAACTCAGAAGAACGCAATGACGTTTCATGGCGTTTTGAGGAAAAATCGCGTTTTTCCAACTTCTCGCATTATTTAATTTTTCAGATTACTCTCATAAAATCGCATATTTGAAATTTATATGCGATATATGACAAAATATGATCAGAATTTGATATGAAATTGAATTTTTCTTTCGTAGAAGCTGCTTCAAAAAACTTTGTGACGAAAGACATCCAAAAAAGTCTTAGAAAAATTAATAATTTTCGCTTTTAGCATAATGCATAACATGAAGTTGTCAGCTATTACAGGCTTATATCACCTGTCTGACAACCTTCCAGGACAAGTGGGCATTAACTTATTTATACTTATTTATTTAAAACTGCCGTTAGATCGAATTTCAACTGTTTTTGCTCTAGTAAGTAAATTTTACATTGACTATGAACAAACAAGTTTGAAAAAGCTTTTGCGATCATTAAGGGCTATATGGCATCACATTGAAACTCCAAGTCTTAATTTGATTGGTATTGACATGGCGTTTCACAGACGTTGACTCAGTTTCTTACTAAATTTGCTCCGTTTCATTGCGTTAAAATCGCATTTTTTACTAATGTGACGCATTTCTGTGAGGTCTCTAGTGGTTTTTTATAGGAAACTCACAGCGTATATTGAGAGATAAAAGAATCACAATTACAAGAGAAAATACACAACTCGGTCAAGTTTTTACGTGACTAGAATCCACCCTGATTTGAATGACATTGTGGCATTCAACTGTTTGGCAGCCACTAGCGTCCTATTTGCAGGGCACAGATCGACACTAGCCCGCTCAAAAGATATTAGGATGGGTCAAGGGCAATTTTCCCTCCAAACAATGTTCTTGACCGCTCACGGATCCCAGCACCAAAAAATCAACCCCATTCACACAAAATAAAACTGAACGTCGTGTACAAAAATTAGACTGCTAAATGGACAAGTTGATGGTTGTCCACAATGCTCCCTCTACCGCGCACAGATTTCTTCAGAAGTGCCGCGCGCAAAAAATTTAACGCCGTGCAGAGAAATAGGCGTTGCTAAAATAAAAGTTTGTCAAGCTGTTTGTGCCAGGTGAGCTTACTTTAGTTGATTCCGCAAACTCGGGCCAAGTAACTGAACGAAAGAATGATGGCAAGTACAGTACTTCAGTCTCAAGCGGTGTTTTATATGCCCAACATAGAAATCATACCATAATATGCCTAACGTAGACATTGTGCAGCCTCTTCGCGGCGGGTGGGAAGGCAATGTGCACATATAAGGTTCACGGCAAATGCAGGTGGACATTCATGCAATCAATTAATTTGATTTAAGTAATTACGTAATTGCAAAATTAAATTAATAATTAATAACAATTCATTAGTAATTAAGAATAATAATTAATAATAATTTAATTTAATACTAATTGCACCAAATTTGTATAAGTCCCTCGGGAACGCAGTACCAAGGGCAAAAAATAAAATAAAATAAATAGTAATAAAATAAGAATTAATTAAATGCTGATGGATATCATGTAATTATTTTTTCCTGCGTATAATTTGTTAATTACTCTGGGATTTTTTATTTGCTACAAATACGCTGTTACATACTGCTTCACGTGCAGCATGTGGATTTTGTTTAGTTGATCTTAGTTTATCATTGTTTACCTTCTACCGCCAGTCCTTCCCCACAGGTCCTGACGGTTCAACAGGGGAAAAAGCAGCACTGTTTATTTCAATCCCCTGACCTACTTCAAGTAACCATCAAGCTTGCCTTTAAAGGCATTGGTACTTTCAGCCTAAATAACACTTTTAGGGGGCCGATTCCATTCATCAATAACTCGATTTCCAAAACTAAATTTTCCTGTATTTAATCTGAATCTCTTCTTAAAGAATGCACAAGAATTTCTCCTTGTTCCACGAGCAATCACTTCGACCGCATTTCTCCTTTCAAAGAAGAACTCCTTCAGTCCCTCTAATCTATTAACTATCTTGTAAACTTCGAATAAATCTGCCCTTAACCTTTTCGCTTGTAAAGTTGTCAGTCCTAATTTCTGAAGTCTCTTCTCATATTCCAGCGTCTAAAAATCTTCCACAATCCTCGTAGCACGTCTTTGAATCCTTTCAATAAAATAAATATCTTTTCGTTGATATGGCCACCAAACTTGCAAACAATAATCTACAGTAGAACGCAACCGTGCCACGTGGCAGGTGTTCTTCTTAAATTTTACATGGCCCAAACTTGCTAGCCTTAACACATCCCTAACTCTAGATTCTATCACTGTCACGTGCCACGGTTGCGTTCTACAGGTTACAACAGTTTACTATTACTGATGCGAGTCTTGCGAGGAAATTAAAACTTTCCGATTGGCCGGAAAGTTAGTATCGAGCCTCGTTGCCTATAGCCCCACAACTAGGAACGAAGCCCGTCCTAGGACGGCTTCTCTGTTGCCAATCAGCCATCAGAAACCTCTCCTGCACCCGCTAATCCCACGCCCCCTCTTCCATTTCTCTCTCCCCGCGCACTTCTCTCCACCCTTTTCCATATTTCCTTCCTCCCCACCCCCCCTCATCACGCACATAAATATAAGATGTATTTACAGCCCCTTCGCCCCATAACCCCACGCCCCCCCGCCCCCCCATTTGCCCTCGCGATAGTGTTCAAAGTGTTTTTCCTAACAGACAGACAGGACTAATATATATTATTCATAATTGTTGATTTTAGATAAAATTATGTTTGACTCTTTTAAACAATTATTGTTTTACATTTAGGACTATAATTTCAATTAAAATTTTACTTTACCCGTATTTAAAGGGTACGGTACCTTGCAGCTTTCAATGTTGTTAGCAACAATTGAATTGATGCTGTTAGTTGCCCATGTGCAGGCTAGGCGTACTTTGTAGTACCTTTAATTAAGGAAAAATACTTTCTAAGTAAAGTTAGATAAGATGAAAGGTGCAGATCCGATATGAACTGAAAAAATAGTGAGATTGAAGATCGGCTCTGTGTGGGTTGGAACAAAACTTTAGATCGGCTCTGTGTGGGTTGGAACAAAACTTCAGATCGGCTCTGTGTGGGTTGGAACAAACTTCAGATCGGCTGTGTGGGTTGGAACAAAACTTCAGATCGTATCTGTGGGTTGGAACAAAACTTCAGATCGGCTCTGTGGTCGGAACAAAGCTTCAGAAGAAGTTTTGTTTCGTAGTCTTTGCGTGTGGGATTTAAGCATTTTACTTCAACTTTTTTATCTTTGACGTGTGGGCTTGATCTCGTTTCGCGGTGACTTGAACCCAAAAAAAGTTGTTTTTTTGTTCAGGACCACATTTTTCCATTCTATTCATCATTCTATTATCCATTGAGCATTTTCAATAACATTTTGATTCAAAGATAAGCGAACGACTAAAATTTGTAATGCATTTATTTTTACTCCCAATTGTATATGCAGTAGACTGCCTGATAATATCGTAGGTTGTGAAAGGTATCAGTTTTGCACTTATTAGCATTTGCCTGTAAAATATTGTGTAAAGAGCTCAAATTGAGTCAGTCTGAAGAAAATCACATTAATTTGCATCATTGTCTATTCACAGGGTGTACAAATTAATAATGGCAACCAATGAGACAACAGATGACCCTCTGCTGCTACCAATCAAGTGCCAGCAGGGAGTTCTGCCTCACGCCGATGGTTCGGCTGTATTCCGGTACGGAGAGACAACTGTCATGGCCGTCGTTTACGGCCCCACAGAGCCGCGCGGGCACTCTCAGCGCCTTATCGACCGGGCCGTCACTGAAATCACCTTTCAACCCAAGGTAAGGTTCGCTACGGTACTCACAACCAGAACTCACTTTAGCCCTTACAAAATAGGAGTAACGTTACGCCCTTTAATGAGCAATGCTACTCCTACCCATTTCTAAATGCGAGTAGAGTTTTCAAAAACTGTCATTTTTGGAGTACTACTACTAAAGTTATCCCTGCTCACAACGAGTTTATCACTTTGGCTCTATGGTTTTTTTACACATTCTTTGTTGTTTAATATACGTTTTTCTTCCGGTTGATTTTGACGAGTGCTCTCATAATAAGCTTCAGTTCATATTTGTTAATAAGACTTCTATTTAGTACGTTTTATTGACTCGCACGCCCTGCTTACACACGGTTTTCTGCAACTCTGCATTTGACTGATTGACAAGAATGGCGCACGGTATATTCAAATATAAATTTTGCGCGTGAATTATTTTCAATAAAATTTCATATTGACAATATGCAATATTATACAGGGATATATATGGATTTACAAAATATATGCAATATTTTCATGCACTTCATTTCATGCATTTTGCATGAAATGAAATGCATGCAGATGTTGCGTTCAGGAATAATCCTGACATAATGGATTAAATGACAGGTGAGCAATGCTGCTATCGGTAATGCATTGCCTCTGTGCATATAAGTTAAGCTTTAAAAATGTATGTAACTGCGATTAACCGTCAGAACCATGCATTCAATTCTATGTGAAATATAATACTTATGCGCTCCACTTTTAAAATTATTTGTCTGATACTTTAACTTTGCGATGAGTCATATATAATAGACCAGTTTGTCCCTCAAAAATTTAGCGCATTTAATTTTCATCCTATTGAGGACTGCATCTTAACCTTTTGATTTTGGACACTGTGCAAGTGTTGCTCAAGTTGTTACTGGGTGCAGGTTGGTCAGCTGGGTGTGGAGGGTCGCGTCATCGAGCGCCTGCTTGTCTCGGTCTGCGACAATGCGCTTCTCTCCTCGCTCCACCCCGCGGCGCGCTTCACCATCGCGCTGCAGGAGCTGCACGACGCCGGCGGCCTGCTCGCAGCCTGCGTCAACGCCTGCTGCGCCGCGATGCTGGACGCCAGCGCGCCCATGCGCTGGTGCATGGCGGCCGTGACGTGCGTCACACGCCCCGACGGGTCCGTCGTCGTCCAGCCCACGCGCGCTAAGCGAGAGGGCGCCGTGGCGGAGCATACCTTTGTGTTCGATGGACGGCATGGGGGCGTGGTGTGCAGTGAGACTGTCACCCTGGGGGAGGGCGGGGTGGGGGAGGGCGTGGTGAGGCAGGGGGAGGGAGAGAAGCGAGGGGTAGGAGAGGGCGGGTACCGTGCGGCTATGGAGGCGTGTCGCGAGGCAAGCACTCAGATCTTTGACTTGTATCGCGAAATGTATGTCAAGCGAACAGCGACACGACACTTGGCATGAAGGTCTTGAACACTGGCATGAAGGTCACGGACACTAGCTTTACTGATCTGACTCCATGCTTTGCTGACATCACATCCAGATTTTGTGTAGTGTAAAACGTGACATTTCTTCTGCGTGTTATTTTCGCGGTTTTACCTCAAGAAATTTTGATGCACTTAATTTTAGCGTTTCGGATGACTGCCCATTATATTCTGGAGCTTTATTTTCACGCATATAATTTTTTCAATTTGTACAAATTCGCATCATTCACGAAAATGACATGCACGCGAAAATTTCATGTTTTACACTATATGGTACGGCTTTCAGCGGGCGTCATCATGATGTCACACTGGAGTTGAAAACTTGATGAACAGTGTCGAAACTCTTAACGATCATTGGCAGATATTTCTAGGATCAGTCAGGTTTTTGTGAATACTGGATTGATATGATTTTGTGATTTCAGAGATGTATGTTGACATAATTGGACTAACCAAAGCTTGAAGATTTCATCGAATTATGATTTTAAAAAGCACACGTTACAAATTGATGTGACGTGTGTGTTCACTATGATATTTACACTCACCTATGCTATCATCTGCAGCGTATTTACTGCGCATCTATTCTATGCAGAAGAAATTCAACTTCGTCACGCGCATATGGCATATTCGCCGCACGTTCAAAAATGTGGAGACATGATAACGAAATTGCTTGATCAGAACTGGCTTTCAGCGAGCGTGGCCATGCTGTATCTCCGATCTGAGAACCTGTACAAGCAGTGTTCCTTGCAATCACTCAGGGTCTCAGGCCACACATCCAAGTGGTTCTCCGAAGCAGACCTATTATTTTGACTCATTTCTCTCCTCCCCACTTTGTTCTCCGTACGTTTATGCCGAAATGCGCTGATGGACCAAGGAGATAAACTCGTTCATTTTTTGTACTGTAAAACACGAAATTTTCGGTTGCATGAAATTTCAGCTAATTTAGCGAATCGCCGAACTCACAAAAATTACACGCGCGAAAATAAAGCTGCAAAATATATCTAATTTTATATATAATTCTATATATTACCGGCAGGTCTCAAAATGCGAAAATAAGTGCAGCTAAATTTCTGAGAGGCAAAACCCGAAATAATATGCATCTAAATTTTCATGTTTTACAGTATTTGTTTCTAGAACTTTCTATGCATCGATATGATTTTCAAAGCTTTGAGTAGTTCAATTAGTGGTTACGGTAACTCTGAACAGGCAACTCATAAATCACAAAGCTCTATTAATCTAGCACGCCACCAATAATGCATCTGATGGGATACATTACTGTAAAACATTAAAACTTCACGTGCATTTTGGTAATTTTGCGAATCTGTAAAACTACTGAAAATTAAATGCACGAAATTAAAATGCAGAAGCTTTATGAGCCTAAAATGGGCAGATCTCAAGAATGCCTGAATAGGTGCAGCAAAATTTCTGAGAGGCATAATCGAAAAAATAAATGCTTTTGTTTTCAATTTCATCATTCAGTACTTGCATACTAATCATACCTTTCTGTATCAATTTGATGCAGAAGCGTATGTGCCCCTGCAGAGCCTTTGGGGCATTCGAAGCACCTGCAGGACCCCTTTAGGTACTGAGAGCTCCTGCGGGTCCTCTATCACCATTCATTCGAAGTTGCACAGTTGCGCTTCAGAAACACCCCCCTCATGAGCCCCTTTGTCCAGAATTATGTGGATAAATAGACTTGCAACTGGTCGTAATAGCAAATAAATCATTGATGTTTTGATTGAATCAAAACATCAATCGTTTTTTAGTTAATTTCTACATATTAATATTACTACCAGTTCTACGTCTATTAATTTTATCCCTCAGTTATCCAGAACCTTTTGGACAAAGGGGCTCATGGGTCATGGCCCATGCATGGGGCGGGGGAGAGTGTTTCTGGGTAGGCTACAACTTCTATGAATGGTGGTAAAGGACTCTACAGGAGCCCCCATCAGGGTCTGAAATGATCCCGCCTGCAGGTGCTTCGAATGCCGGCCCGAAGGGTACTATGCCAAGGGGCTCCCGCAGAGAATACGAAGGCTTTTCACGATACTGGTAATATGGGTAATGGGTAAAGGGATTCCACGCACCGCAGTCTACTCTTCCCAGAGTGGGCCCACTATCAAAATTCATTTTGAATGAATTTCTGAAATGGAGTGATTTTGGCCTGGGAGTGTGCTGATGCGGTGCATTTAGCATTCGTCAAGTTTTTACGTATTCCAAGTTAGATTCACATTCATATTCACATTCGGAATAACATTCCGACAGAATATCAATCCGTCAGTCCAGCTAATATTAATAGACCAAGAATCACATTCACATTCGGAACAACAATTCATCCCGTCCGTCCAGCAAACACCAGACATGAATGTCAAAACAGACAGAGAACAACAAAAAAGCTACTAAAGTAGTACAAAAATTTCACATAAACATAGTAATTAAATGTATTTTGATTGCAACTTTTAAAATTTATTTTAAATGTTTAAAAATAAAATCTAAGTTTTGTCAACAAAACAAATTCTATGAATTACCAATTTTTCTGTTTAATGAATACATAATTTTATGGTATTAATAGGCCTTGTTTTTGCTGCATATGTAACAATGAAATGATCGCAAAATTAGAGTTCTAGCCCCTCGGGCCCCTTTCCGAGAGATCCCTGAGTGAGGGTAACTTTCACGCCTGACTCATTTTGCTATTCCGGAATAAGATCTTCAAAATTCAAATGTTTGAGAGCCAGAAGCAGGACCGTTGGTGACGTCATTGCCATGACAAAAACATGTCTGTGTTCAGCCTTCTGCTGTCTACCCAATGGGCCAAAAAAAATTTTTGTCAAATAAATTTTTGCGCTAGTCATAGCGATCGAATTATACTAATTTTTGTTACAATGATGAATGAAGCAATTGATCCATGAACGTTGCGAGCGATTTTAGGCATATTTTATTATGCCTTAAAACGTTTTATGTTAGATATTGTTCTTATTTGCTGCTAGAATTGACTTGTTTTTCTCAGGGGTGGAGAATGGTTTGGTTTAATACATTTAAAGGAATATAAATGCAATTTCTCCAGAGTATGTAATTGCTAGAACGCAACATCGATATGGACTGGTATCGGCATTATTTCAAGAAACACTACATTTCAGCATTCAAAGTTGAGAGGATATACGTGTATATTGATTACGAATACACACAACAGACTACAAATGTCACATAGAACGATTTGTTACGTTTCACACACGTATCGCAAGGATCATACACGTATCAAAAAAATGTGCAAAATTGATATACGCATCTTGAATTTACCTTGAAGTTCAAAAGTATTTCGAAAACAAATCCTTAAATCTACATGGATTGTCGGGATAAGAGTGTAAGTAAACTTTATTAAGTTGAAAGCATCTAACGCGAGCACAGTACTCTTAAACTCATCCAATGCAGCAATTAGCACATCTGGCCATCAAAATGTAAATGAAAGTTCAAAATACTCCATACTTCACAGCACTGTTGGAATGATCTGTACAGCTATTACTGGCAATTACAAGGATAATAGTGTGATGAGCTGAAAGAATAGAAGGCGACCAGGGAACATTGAAGCTCATTTCACGGCTGCTAATTAGTAGCACCCGGCTATCAACATGCATAGCAAACATCACACTGTATTAATGGAACTGTGAAGTATTAATGTATGAAGACATAATTCAGAAATAAGCAACAAGCATATAACAAGCAACAAGCAACAAACCTAATAAACAATAGCCTGCATTATTCATTATTGCATGAACCATGATTGATAGGATGCTAATATCTTCCAAGTCGAACAAAATCAGGCCTAAACAAAAGTAGGCCTAGCACAAAATTGGCATGGGAATTAGGCTTATGCATATGCTTGGTCTCAAGGCAATTCATGATTAATTATAATATTATAGCTTTCATTCAATTCTTTAAAAATATAACTTATAAATAAATAGCTTTCTCAAATATAATTCTGCAACGGACTAGAATTAGAATGCTTACACACATATTTCTCATCCCTACACAACTTACAAGAGGGGGGGGGTGCTGAAAGAGATTTTTTCCCGTGAATTTGTTCATTTTCTTGGAGGGGGGCCCATTGAATCTGATTTTTAATCTTTGGCCCATGGGCAGACAGCAGGAGGCTGAACACCGACATGCTTTTGTCATGGCAATGACGTCACCAACGGTCCTGCTTCCGGCTCTCAAACATTGGAATTTTGAAGATCCTATTCCGGAATGGCAAAAAGACATAGTCAGACGTGAAAGTTACCCTCACTCAAGGGTCTCTGTGAAAGGGGTCCGAGGGGCTAGGACTCTAATTTTTGTGATCATTTTATTGTTAAATATGCAGTAAAAACAAGGCCTATTACTGCTATAAAATTATATATTTATTAAAAAGAAAAAGTGGTAATTTGTAGAATTTGTTTTGTTGACAAAACTTTTATTTAATTTTTAAGCATTTAAAATAAATTTTTAAAGTTTAAATTAAAATATATTTAATTGCCTTGTTTATGTAAAATTTTTGTACTATGTTTGCTGGACGGACGGAATGGAATGTTATTCCGAATGTGAATGTGATTCTTAGTTTATTAATATTAGCTGGCGGATGGATTGATATTCTGTCCGAATGTTATTCCGAATATGAATGTGAATCTAACATTGACAACGTCAAGTTTTTATTTCCTGTCTGTGTATTATATGTGTCTCTAAACGCTTTATGAAAATAGAGCAGCGTAGCCACTGTGGTGTAGCCACTATGCCGATCAATTGATGCTATTTTGAGGTCCATGTGCTAAATGTGCTACTTTCGTCCAAAAAGGGCAAAGTGTGCTATTTTGACCTTTGGTAGCAAATACATTTTTTGACAATGCCATAGTAACTTAAGACTGCATCAAACCGCAAGTAAAAAATGTAAAAATTCGGTGAAAATGGTAAAATGTAAAGGGAAAAGAGTAACGAATGGCGGGAAAATCAAATCTCAGAAGGTTTGTGGTTGATTTCGAGATCAACACTAATTCTTTTTCGTCAGAACCCCCCCCCTTCGTGAGTTTATTTGGAGAAGAAAATAGGATATAGGGAAGTCCAAAAAGACAATAAGATTCGTCTTTGCCGATTTTTGGTCAATTTTTCCCATAAAAATGTTTGAAAACCAATTTTCCGCGAAAATTAATGACTATGTGCTATTTTGGAAAAAAAATTAGTGCTTCATTGACGCACTTTTAGTCTGAAATAGCAAGCCCTGGCTCCCACTGTGTTAAAGGTTCGCCAGTGCTGATCAAGGCCATTGACATAAGCATAGAAGAGCAGATTCTTCATGTAAGTTTCAGAAGAATTGGACCAATGCGGGCGATGGTATAAAAAGGTAAACAACATTTAAATGACTTCTGATTGGACGCATTGAGGTCGTGACCCTGTCAACATCCCAGCATGCACAACGTGCGTAGCTCATCTCATAATGCAATACGCCGGAACAACCCACAATGCAAAGCGAATTTTTTTAATCAAAGTGAATATTAAAGGTTTCTTACTTAAAACCGGTTAATTATTATCTATATCTGTTGCGTGATTTTGTAACGTCATATAATTTGGTTTATAACTGTTTTATGCTTGAAAGAAAAATATTTCACGACTTGTAACATAAGAAATGTTACAAGTCGTGAAATATTAATGGGCCTAAGTGGGAAGTTAATTATGGGCCTAATTATTCAGCATCACATATCTGGTTGTATCATATCTGGGGTTGTATTTTTCGTGACCTTGTTCCCGCGGAGACAGCCTTGGCCTAGATAGATTAACGGCCTTGAAAGGTCAGCTATTTCGTTTTATAGATTGCAGCGACGTATAGCATCAGACCTTCTCTAGTGATTATATATGATTATAGCACACCGGTGACACACGGTAGACTTGAGTCCGGTCGGGATGGTGAGTCGGTGTTTCGTCGCCGACCGGAGGCCCGGCCTGCCCGGCGCGTA
>JAQIWG010005173.1:0-14909 GCA_034695025.1 Chamaedrilus cognettii | reverse complement strand
AACCACAATTGTCGTATTCTCTATGCTTTTGAAAATATTCAATCGTAAATAACCTCAGTGAATTGTTGTTAATTTGCCAACAGCATCCTCCAGCGATAACTACATTACACGCTTCATTTGTATTTCGGCATCTGTCTTTAAACTTAAAAATTGCACGAGCTATTCCATATTATTTATTTAAGTAGTTTTAAGGCGCACCTTTGTGGAATATATATTCTGTGTGTGTTTCTGTTGGAAATAAAATTAAAAAAACACAAAAAAAAACATTTCAACCAGTAGTCATCATAAATATCACATCAATTTGACCTATGTATATTGTATAATCCAACGCCATTGGGATACTATACTACAAAACAGTTAAGGTAGCTTCAATCAATCTATCATAGGCTAGTTTAGATTGTACATGCACATAGCGTGCAAACGATATCAATGGCAAAAGTTAGAACTCTAAACTTGTGTGCCATCATAGCATATTATATTTAAAAGTTCTATATAGAGGAGATATTACAGCAAATGGTTCATTTATAATTTCAGAACTCCAAATTTCACGTAAATCTGTTACATTTTGTTTGAATACAGAACATTTTCAAAATTAATCACTTACGATTCACGCATTCAATCAACGTCATTGTCGACACAAAATAATATTGTGGCCAATTCTGTATTTACACTGTACATCTGAAAACGGCCTAATAGTGAAACAAAGTCAACAAGTTACATGTCATTTAGTTTAAGCACACATTTTTTCTAAAAAAACAAACCTTCTAGATAGCGGTTTAGTATCTTGCCTACTACAGTATATATATGGAATTGTATGAAATCTTTGCATTATATTGCGCAGCACAGATTAAATGCGTATGAGTGAAGCCGCCTCTATCAGCAATAAAAAAAAATCAGTTCCACCGTTAACCCCTTCGTCGGATATGTCAGCGGGATATTTTAGCTAAAATGCACTTTGCGACTTTGTGACTGCGACTTTGCATCCACTCCAGCCTCTTCCTTGACACGCAGCAAGCCTCGACGAGTCTGTCCGGCGTGGCGCTATTTTGAACAGCTGCATCGTTAAAAATTAGGGGGTCTAGTGTCATTAGAAAAGGGTGCATTAACAATATTCATTACATCATAGACTGCCAAAGACGTAAGCATCTACAAATACACACTATGTCATACCAGAACACCAGACGTGGGAACCAGTTAGTTTTATGACCAAAAAAGAAAAAAATTGAACAGTTTGAAAGCGCCAACCAAAAGCATCTAAATGCTTAATGAAAAAATGGTCTAATCGTATGGAAATTTCAGCAGAAGTAGGAAGACAAAATTGATTTCTATTCAACGAATACCAGGCACTCAAAATTTTCACATTTTACGAGATGAAAAAATGTTACTTCATGGAGCCATAGTAATCTAGAAATTTCAGTTGGGGGCATTTTGGCCGACACCCATGCTATCAGGAGATATATACAATGATCACGATATGAGCAATTAAATCATACATCCCGGACACCTTCAAATATTGAAGTACACAAACAAAAAACACTAGTAATTAAAAAAACTTAAGTGTCAATTCAAAATCAATTCGATCTGTCCGATTTCATTCGTGCAATGAAGTAACGACATTGGGCATTCACACGCTTGCTACATTCAACATCAGCAACATGGCATTATTTTAACGATGGCAACAGTCATAATCTGCAACTATAATATTTAAAAATAAGAACTCACGAAATGAAAAATAGTGACATTTTGAAGCGTACAATTTTCTATTCGTCGCATGATACGAAAGAAGGCGTGTAACAAGTCTGTCGTTTGAGGGAATAAACAGGACAACTAGCTTCTGACTTGCACCGAAGTCATCAAAATTATCTGAGGCACAGGTTGATCTGTAGATACAGCATCTAACGCTAGGGACAAACCACCAGGCAGCCAATGCCAGCGTGCGAATATAGAACACGCACATATTGCAATACTGATAACATAATATAGCCAACTCGTGACATAGAAAAATGAAAAATCTGGAAAAAAAATTATTTCATAATACAGATTTTTACTGTCACTATAACAGAGATAGAGCAGGAAAGTGTCGAACTCAAAATTGTCAGACTTTAATTTCATTCCTTCAATTTCATTTAGCTTGTTTTTTTATTG
The DNA here is from genome assembly GCA_034695025.1 of Chamaedrilus cognettii. NCBI lineage: Eukaryota > Metazoa > Annelida > Clitellata > Enchytraeida > Enchytraeidae > Chamaedrilus > Chamaedrilus cognettii. The sequence goes on along the minus strand of JAQIWG010005173.1, from coordinate 12,764 downwards.
AAGAAATAAAGTACTGTAAACAATACGTGAGCCTAGCAAACTATTATCTAAAATGAACTTTAATTTTAAAATAATTAAATCAAGGATCACAAAAAAACTACGTCATGCTAACGCCTGAAGAACTTCTAAAACGTTTCAAACGAAAAAGATTGAAAGTATAATTCGAACATAAAATCGAACAAATGAGCTTTAAAAATTGTGCACAAGCAAGTCAAAGAAAATCATGATAACATTTTTGATTGTCTTGCGAAGGCTTTACGATTGCCACAAATCCGTTAAACTAGCAACCGGTTTACTCTTCAAACAAATGCCAACTCTTAATCCCAACTCAACACGTTATAACTAACAAATACTGCGTTCGACAACAAACAATTTATCGCTGGCAAATTTACATCATCACAAGACGACAGAAAGACACAAGGCAGGTCCCGGCACAAACAATCGTCAGTTCACCGGTAGGACGCGTAACAATGAAACTGATAATCGGGTTTGAGGTGGGAAGCAAGTTGCAACACCACAGCTAACTGTGAATCGCATCAACTATGGCTAGTGACTGAGATACAGACAGCCAATCATGGTGCTTGAAACAAGGTTAGATCTTGAATTTGCGATGGTTCTTGCATGCTGATTGGTCAGTCTGCGATCTCTAAATAAATCTCGATTTTAACACACTTTCTGCAATCTTTCTTCAGTGTTCTGCTACATGGAAGGTCATTGGTTTATAAACCCTCCACCTTAGCCGATCCTCGACCCCTCTCTTCATCTCTGCATATGATTCCTTCTTTGTCTATCATGCCGATACGTGGCCTTCCCGGTCCTCTCTTGCCTTCCATTCTGCCCTTCAACACATCTCTCAACAAACCCTCTCCTCTCATCATATGTCCAATACAGTTTTTCTTTTTTTTTCCTTTCAATTTTTGTCCTTGTTTCTCCAAATCTTTTTAATACCTCTTCATTTGTTATCTTCTCCAGATAATCTGCTTCATTCTTCTACATACTCACATTTTGAATTCTTCCATTATTCATATATCACCCTTTCTCAGAAATTCTGAAATACCGTACATCACAAGCTAAATTCATCATTTGCAAGCGCGGACTCTCGGTATACAATACATTAGAAGCCTGGAATAGATGATTTCGCAATAAACAGGAGTGCCGTATCTTCTATAAAAATTGTCTCCATCTTTATTGTTGCCTATCTGCACTACTTAAAAACAACACTAAAGTGTCAGAGGCAGATATTTGCAGCCTGCTAACTAATACACAAGATCACCGACACACTCAATCCCATACAACACACTTCAGTCTGGCTTACCGGCAGACAGATCATCATAAACTTTGCCTGCAACGCAGCAAATAGCCCACGTCCAAAAGAAGATAAATATTTAATTTACATTTCTTGCAACCGTTTTCATTAGTCCAACATCTAGATAACTAACTGTACTGCAATTACAAGAGCACAACTGATATGATTCTATCACAAAAAGATATCCAGTAATTATGATCGATAGGAGCAGGAGGTTACCCAGAGGCTAGCGACAAAAATCAATTCCAACAATACTATTACACTAAACTATCCTTTGCCACCAGCATGTCACAATATTGCACTGTATCCCACGCCAACAAGACACATACATCATAAGCAATCTATTCTATCATTAATGTATTTAGTGGTCATGATCACTACGGCCAAATCTTCCACATCACAACCTAACCTGGCCTTCCTGGCTAACTTCCAGCAGAAGAAACCTTCCACTAAAAACTTTCACAAAAAGAAAACCCTGAACAAAAAGCAAATCCTTAATAAAAATAAAAGCTAACCTCTAACAAAAAGCTAACCTCTAAAACCTTTAACCTTTAACCAAAAGCAAACCTTTAATACAGAAACCTTTAACAAAGAGACAACCTTTAAAAGAAGAAAAAGTCTCCTACATTTAAATCAAGTGCAACAACAACATAATGCCTATGATTCATATATCAGCCCCTGTAAGCTCACAGCTCAAATTAAATCATTGTGCTAGCAGCGTGTCCAGTGCTCACAACAAAAAGTTTAAGTAATACAAATACACCACGAGTTTAAAAAAATGTGCCTCTCAACTCATGGCTGTAATTGTTTTTTATAAATCAGTCAGCGTTTGAAAGAATTACAGCCACGAGATTGATGGAACGTTTGTTTTTGACTCATAGCATACTATCGGCACACAAGGCCTGTTAACTGATTAGTGTATAAGAGACGAGCGTTAAAGACTTCTACACAGACTGCGTGTTTCAAATAATCATTCACAGTCGGATTTGAACCGACAGCCTCTCACACAGAAGGCCTCACTCAGGGAGCACTATGTTAGGGCGATGGCAACATGGATGGTAGCAATGAGTAGTAGAAGGTTGAAGGCAGAGACGTTCACTGCAAACTGACGCGCATATCTTGAAGGCAGAGACTTTCACTCAAAACTGTCACTCATTCCTCAGTGGCAGAGACTTAAACTGAAAACTGTTGCTCATTTCTCGGAGATGAGACTTTCGCTCAAAACTGCCTATTATTCGTTGTCAGCAGAGACTTTCACTCAAAACTGCCACTCATTGCTCTCACTGTAACAAACAAGCTACATGGATGAGCAAGAAGCCAACTTTACATCCACGAGTCACAAATACTCCAATATGCGCTTCTTAATATGTGATCAAATAATTAACTATAAAAATATCCTAAACAGCAGCATACAATTTACTGACAACACAAGTATACTGAGCGACAGCCTGTCAACAAAGATAATGCAGTGTCAATCTTAAAAAATTGAATCTAATCATGAAACAGATTGCAAATTGTACCATCTTCAAATCTTCATACCTTCAATATAATCTAGTTTATATAGATTCTTTCCAAATTGTTCAAAGATTGAAGGAATAAAGTAGTGCTACAACAATAGATGCATATTCCAGTCCAGCAACTTATATCTTTAATTCACTTCTATTGGGACCTAACTCAATTAAGATTATATAATTATATGAGATAGTACAAGTAGAAGTATTCAAGATTGTATAAGTACAAGAAAAGCAACGTAATGCCCAAATACTTTAAGACATTTGAAACCTTTCAGGTCAGCTTACTGACAACTGCCGAGGGTGCGGATCCTCAAACTCAAACAAGAGTTAAAATTCTCCGGGGGGGTTTGTTTTTATTTTTTGTAGTTTAGGGAGCGTGTGTAGCACAAAGACTATATACAGTCCGGTTCTGTGCAAGAGAGCCGGCACAGAACCGCTCCCCCTTCAGTCGCCTTCGCCTTTTAGTCGCCTTTTACAACTCGCCCGGGGAGCTCTGGGCTGCAGGCCAATTCTTTGCTCCCCGGCCTGCAGAGGTACTACGGGGGGATGGGGGAAGGGAAGCCTCGTGCCTCGAGAAGATTAGAAATAAACGAGAAAGCGAGAGATCAATACCCGGAGGAGAGTAGACGCTGTACTGACTGATGAGCTCGAGCTGCTGCTGGTTCATGGGCCCGAGGAGGGGCAGCAGCTGGAAGACCTTGATGAGGGTCGTGCTGTGGTCCTCAGCGTGGGACCGCTCTATCTCGTACGCAAGGAGATCAAGGTAGAAGTCGTGGAGGCGGCGCACGCGCTCAGGAGCCTTCAGCTTCAGGTCGTCTGCACGCGTGCAATAGTAATTAAATATAATAGTAAAAACCCCGCACTCGACCAAGTAGCTCTAGCAATGGGCTTAGCTAATAAATTCAGGCCTATATAAGTTAGGCCTACACAATTAACAGATTTCGTTTAATTAATATTGTTGATAAATATTAGTTTCTTTTAGGAGAATTTGGTTCTTTTTGGTTACTTGGGCATTCAGCCTAATTTTCTTATCCTATGAAATTAATTTTGAACGCAACACAATTCAATTTCAATAACAAAACACTTCAATTGCCACGTTACTTATAGAACTGCAGTTAGCTATCCGTTACGCATCTGGTAAATACTCTCCCCCCCCATGCCACCCCACCCCCCATCCCTCCACCCCCGCCCTACCTTCGTTGGTTAGCTGTAGAGCGCAGAGCAGCATGAGCTCGGTGGGGGTGAGCAGGCAGCGATTGAGTTCCTCAACAAACGAGAAGATTCGCTCGACGAGCTTGTCGGGGAAGAACGCGAGGAGCCAGTCACGCGAGTAGCGTACCTCGCTCGTCAGGCGCAGGTAGCTGTCCCCGCCCCAGAACAGTGGCGCGTATATGATCTGTAGGACAGATCATATACAGATCATATACAGATGATAGATGTGGCGCGTATATGATCTGTACGGGCGAGAACAGAGGACAGTGACTGTTAATCCTACCCCATTATCTGTTACGTTATTTATCTATTCTACATTTTCTTGGCTAACTCTGTTTATGCATTGTTGCATGGCAGTCATGCTTGTCATACAACTGCGTATGTACGTATGTAGGCAGTGGTTTGTCAGCCTACTTGCAAATAAACTAAGATATATATATATATAAATATAATCAGTGTAATGTACATGATCTCTAACAGTCCACTGATCAGTTGACGTAAGATCATCACGGACTATTACATGACGTAATGATCTAACGTCAGATGGGCAGTTAGACTTTACACTCAGAAAAAGAGAAAGCAACGCAAAGAAAACAGCGAAAGAAAAAAAGAAAAAAATCACAACACAGCAACTGTGCCAATTTGAAATTCACTTCCAACAACTGATAACAAGCCAATCAACCATGACACAAACACTGACCATCGTGACGTAATAATCTCTTTTTGGCTCGGTAACGATTTCATCCTTGTTGTACATCGCAAGTATCGCATCACTTTATACCGAAGCTACGTGATGAAACGTCCGCGAGAGATGAAGATTGCGCAGAAACAACGACATACCATCCAGAGAGTGCAGTAGGCTCCCTCCAGCAGTCTGATCTGATCACAAACGTCGAGCTGCTTGAACCCGGGGATGTTAGAACTTATACCTGCAGCAAACGTTAGTACACTCGAAGTTATATTATTTAAGTCATGATAATTTTTTGGGCTGAAAGTTCCTTTTCAAACGTCCTTAAGTAACTGCTTCTCAAGGGTTAAGTAGAGGTAAATGCTCTCATAGAGAATTGAAGACTGTTGTTTCTTTTTGCTTAGTCCTTGTTGTTTCGCAGCACTGCACTGCAGCACTGCAGCACAGACCGCACTGCTGCACAGATCGCACTGCAGCACAGACCGAAACTGCAGCACAGACCGCACTGCGGCACTGCAGCACAGACCGCACTGCTGCACGGACCACATTGCAGCATGGACCGCACTGCGGCACAAACCGCACTGCGGCATGGACCGCACTGCGGCACGGACCGCACTGCGGCACTGCGGCACGGACCGCACTGCGACACGGACCGCACTGCGGCACGGACCGCACTGCGGCACGGACCGCACTGCGGCATGGACCGCAAGGGCGGCACGGACCGCACTGCGACACGGACCGCACTGCGGCACGGACAGCACTGCGGCACGGACCGCACTGCGGCACGGACCGCACTGCGGCACTGCGGCACAGACCGCACTGCAGCACAGCCCGCACAGAACTGCTTCCCCTTCTTTAGTCGCCTTTACGACTCGCCTGGGGGGCTCTGGGCTGTAAGCCAATTCTTTGTACCCCAGCTTGCAGGGGGTTTATCGACAAGAAGAAACATTATAGAGAGAGGAAAATTACTTCACCACATTGCATACACAATATATAAAAAGTATAGACTAGAGAGGACAGAGCCCACACCCACGCCAATAAATAAACAGTATAGACTAGAGAGGACAGAGCCCACACCCATGCCAATAGACAAACAGTATAGACTAGAGAGAACAGAGCCCACACCCATGCCAATAAACAAACAGTATAGACTAGAGAGGACAGAGCCCACACCCACATCAATAAACAAACAGTATAGATTAGAGGACAGAGCCCACACCCACGCCAATAGACAAACAGTATAGACTAGAGAGGACAGAGCCCACACCCACATCAATAAACAAACAGTATAGACTAGAGAGGACAGAGCCCACACCCACATCAATAAACAAACAGTATAGATTAGAGGACAGAGCCCTCACCCATGTCATAAGCAAACAGTATGGACTAGAGAGGACAGCATAGCGTACTCGTGACGATGGAGTTGTTGCGCGGCACGGTGCTCATCATCTCGTTCCAGTAGATGCAGATATGCTTGTGCGTCATCAGCGCCATCGGCCGATTGAGAGGGTGTATCTAAAACACGCACACAACACGCAAAAAGTATATAGGCTTTAATTTTCGTTTTTTCTTTTAAATCTTTTTTCTGTATCAAAATGTTTTGGTCATAATCTGATCACAATAAACACACATACATGCGTGTTTATTCGCCAGACGACAGAAATAAATCAAGAACATTTTAACAATTAAAATAAATAAACAAAAATAAATCACACTTATCCTACAATCATACAGCAAGCATTACTGCTTGTTGTATGATTGTAGGATAAGTGTGATTTATGTTTGTTAACAATGAAACACTGCAAAAATAAGCTGATGCACACATGTAACAGAGCAGCATGTAGACTGTACTGCTACAATTATATGCCACACTTAGCCTTGAAGGAAATATATACCCTATGAAACTCTGTTGGTACATTCCCTGGATTCTTTCCTTATCGCCAACCTCCTTCCAATCTTAATAAATCACCCCCCCCCGGGGCCCTCACCGGTCGAACGCCGGATGCTTCCTCGTCGGCGATGCCCCTCTCTATGTCGAGTATCCTCATGTGAATGTCCCCTACCCTCCTCAGACACGCAATCACCCTCTTAATCACCTCCCCCCGCCGCGCGTTCTCCCCGTCCGCGTCCCTCTGCCCCCTCCCTTCCCCCCCCACGCCCTCCAGCCGGTCAAGGTCGAGGAGCGGGACGTCTCCGGTCAACATGTCAGCCTGCAGTCGGTCCACAGACGCGCGGCTTTGACCCTCCACCATCAGGCTGGGATCAATGTCATCGGGCCTCTCCACCAATGGGCTTTCGGCTCCGCTAGCCGCGCCAGAGCTCTCGACCAATGAGCTATCAGCACCAGCATCCGCCAAACGGGGTTGCTTTCGGCTAGTGCTAGCAACAAATTTATCGCTCGGATTTCCTCTAAAATTCTCTGAGCTGTCCGGTTCTCTTCGTTCGTTCGTAACCTTTCGACCTTTGCCCCCCAGCCAAGAACCCACAGCTTTGTAGGTCAGCTGAGAAGAATCCAGCTTCTCGGAGAAAAGACAAAAGGATTCTCCAATCCCCTCTTTACCCTCCATCCACTTTCCTCTCACAGAATCATTGTGCAAGTTGCTTTCTGTCTGGGAGGCTTTCCCAAACCACGCTGTACCCCCAGTCCCATTTTCAATGGGCCCTGAGAGAATTGTCCCACTGAGGGGCCTTGCAGTGGCCTCCCGCGAGCCAATCGCTGGTTCCGCTGAATGCCAACGTCGTCGCAAACCTGCGCGATTGTCGAAAAATTCAATCTTGACTTCATCAGCCTGACTCAACACAATCGTTCCCTCCGGGGCTTCATCCACCCCCTCCTCAATTTCAACTGGGGGTTCTCCTCTTCTTCCATGTAATTTCTCCGGTGGTTCGGCGACCCCCCAACTCTCAGACCCGGCGACCGTTTCGCCATAAGAGTTGTCATACTTTCGTCTTTTAGAAAAGTTGATCGCCTCATCTGAGTCGCACGAAGTCAGGGAGTTGTCGCGAAGCGTCGACGTGACTCGACACTGGCGTATTGCCGCACTGCTGGAACCATGAGGACTCTGTCTCATGGAATACTCCTCCATGGAACCAGGGGCACTGGGACTCTGCGTATTGCAACAGTACGCGCCGGAACCCTGAAGCCTGTAACTGCGCGAGTTTGAAGCTGATGTGACTAAATCATGAATTGGCCTACGGCGAAGTGAATCCTGTACACTGAACGTCTCCGTGCCGCAACTCAACATAGCATTCTGATTGGACGTCTCCGCATCGAGAGGCACACCACCAGCGAGCGAAACCGAGCTGCAGCTAGCGACCGTACGCTGAGAGCCAAACACAAGGCTGCCGGACACGTCGCATTGTTCGGCTTTCAGCGCGGCTGGGCCATCTAACCACGACCCCGGCCCGCGGACTAGACCCTTGGCGGGCCGGCCGTAAGGGGCAGGCCCGCGGGCCATGGCCCCCTCAGCGCCCCAGGGGCCTGCCCCGACGCTCATCAGAGAGGCATGGGGGGCAGGGACGACGGTGGGGACGCAGGAGGTGGACAGAAGCTGATGGACAAGGGTCTGCTGGAGCTCGCGCGTCTTGGTGCCCGTCTCAATGACCTGCGGGCATAAAGCAAGCAATAAATGCGCTGGCCAAGGGGAGTCACTATATGCGAGGCATATATATATTGAGGCACGTATGGAGATAGCGGGGGCGGGGCTCTTCTCCACGGGGCAAATCAATTACAACCATCCACAACTTGATTGACAGGGTCATTACCTACACACATCAAATCGCATTAATTAAAAGTTATTTCCTATAATTCAAATCCACTTCCGTTTTTGCTTAAGGTCTTTCTTTCCACAGAATTGCGAAGTTTATGCATGCGCGTTCTAGACATCTATTTCTGTGGCGCTGGCCGACAACAAAGACACACATCACATAAAAAGTAAATATATAAAAAATATATATATAAAATAAAATAAAATAAATAAATAATAGGTAAAAAAGTCCATCCGCCAAAAATGAAATTCAATTTGCATAAAATATCAATCGCCGCTTGTCTCTTTAGTTCACAATAGTCGCTCATTGTCACCCGTGAAACTAATCTCTGATATATGCGATCTCCCCATTGTCATGTGTGCTTGCCAATGTCCTTTCTAGTCTATAGTATATTCTCATTGTCACGGGTGCGCCCAACCATACCTGACTGATAAGTTCCTTGATGACCGGGGGGTAGAACGGTGAAATCTCCCTGCGATGCCCCCCTCCCACGACGACACCACCCCCCAGCGCCCCACTACCCCCTCCCATATCCCCTCTCCCCTCCACCCCCGCCTCGTCCTCGCTAGAGAAGCGATGCACCAGTGGCGTAAACGACCGCTCATCTCTTGCCACGCGGCATAGCAAGAGCGGCGAAACCCCGGTGGGCCCTAGGGGCTGCTGGCCCTCGGGGGCCGCGGCATAATCCAGCGGCATATCTTCCTCGACTCCGGAATAATAAGCTCCACCATCGGAAAAGCCATCAAATGTCGCCGATCTGTGTCTTGCATCCTGTTCGTGCTTGCCTCCCGTAGGCCTTATCGCCTTTGTGGAATCGCCCTCTATTGAATCACTGGACACATTCGACTCTTGTTTCACCCCAGAATTTGTCGTCGTTTGGTCTACAGAATTTTTCACCGGCGGGCCGTTGTTTACGCACTCCGCCCCCGCAGGAAAAGTGCTCAACACAGCCTTGCCATAGAATTCGCGCTGACCGCCCGGAGAAGCCCTCAGAATGGAGGACGTCTGCCTGGAATTTGTGAGCGGCACCGCTAGAGAATTTACAAGCAGGGGCGGTGCGCAGATATTCGGGGAAGAATGATGACCCGAATAGCGCGGATGAGAGTCAGGGGGGGTGAGGGAATCACTGGTACTCCTCTTGGGGGGGTCCCTGAGGAACAAGGGAGCATCTCCGCATGCTGATAAGGGGGTTGCTTCGGCTGCAGGAGGGGCATTGGAGGGAAAGGGGGGACCAGTGCTGCAGCCTCCCGACAGAAAGTGAAGCTCAAGGGCACGTTCCTTGTCGACCTTAGGGATGCGACCCATCTTGACCCCTGTCAAATATATTGCATAGCGAAAGCATCTAAGTCCGCGGTTCTCAACATTTTCTGTTGCTAAAGGAGCACCTATTGTAAAGGTTGGGGATACCAAATCACGATACGCCAAATGTACGTAACGTGTTTGATGACAAAAAGTGATCAAACATTCTGAAAAAGATCAATTAGGCCCAATACGTCAATAGATCAATACGTGGCGTTGCATAAAGAATGCATCATTTCAGTGTTTTAGTTCTTCTTATACCTTTTAAATATTTCAGGCTAATTATAAAGGAGTTGCTATAACAAAATTTTCAGAATATTTTGACCTGCAGGTATATATCTTCATCAAATCAAAGATTAACCCATGTCACGCGTTAATCGATTCGAAATGTAAGTCAAAATGAGGTCAAGCGCTAGTTACCCCAAATATAGGTCCAAATTACAGTGAGCTCTCTTCAGTCAAAACATCTATAGGTCAAAATGACAGTGAGCGCTAGTCACCCTAAATATAGGTTAAAATGAGAGCAAGCTTTAGTGACCCTCGATGGACATGCCGACAGTGAGGCAGCGACGGAAGCGACACGCCTTGCAGCGGTTGCGCTCGAGGGGGCTGACAACGCACTGGTCGCCGTGGAAACAGCGGTATTTGTGCGCCTTGGGCAGGCTCCGCTTGAAGAAACCCTGCAACCATTCAGCAACAAGAAATGTAGATCAAGGAAGTAGTGTAAGCCAAGCAGCAGTTAGGAATATAGATCAAAGAAGCCCTGTCGCCAATCAGCAGAAAACAATGCAGGTTAAATTAACTCTGTAAGCCAATCCACAGCAGGAAATGCGGGCCAAAGAAGTCCTGCCAGCCAACCACCGTAAGCCCAAGCAGGTCAAAGTAACCCTGCCAGCTAATCAGCGGTAGGGAATGTAGATCAAAGGAGTCTTGCTAGTCAACCAATAAATGAAATATATGTTAATGAATTTCTGTCAGCCAAAATTAGCATCAGGAATGTATATCTTGAAAATAAGTCCTGTCATCGAATCAGTGTGGATCATAAATTGTGCACTGGTGTCCCACACCCATTACTCTTTAACCTTGCACGCTGTTGCGCCCTTACAGCACCCCCGTAACCTCCTGCTCCTACCTTGCACCCCTCGCAGGTCGCGACCCCGTAGTGCACCCCAGTCGCATGATCAGAGCACACGCGACAGTCTCCGAACGGAAACGGAATTGCACCTGAAGGCATCTGTCCCGTCGTCACCAATTCACCGCTACCGTATACTAAAGTACTAAAGTGCTAAAGTACTAAAGTACTAAAGCTGTAAAAAAACAGTGAGCAAAGTTCAGCGGCATAGCCTAATTTATTAATTACGCAATTAAGGAGCTCATAAATTTAAATTAGTTACCTAAATTTGCATCATGATTTCTATCAACTTTTACATTAAACGGCCCTTCCCCCTCTACAGTCATGCAGATTACTCACTTAAACACTTCCATTTATCATTTGGAAAAACAGCACCAGTCCTGTTCGAGAGGTTACAGATTTTCTCTATACTGAATCTTCAGCATCACAGAACGTGGGCAAGGGAGAGCTTAGGGTTAGTTTAGGGTTAGGGCAGGATTATTTCATGCCTTAGTTCGTACATTCTTCACGTTGTTTGCACTAATAGACACGAGCGTCTAACGACCTCTATTAAAGCCTATCCCTACTCCGTACCAGTTCCAAAACTGACATTAAATGACTGATGCGCCAGTGAGGCTTTTTTGATTAGGGTAAAAATATCTAAATGTGCCTAACGATTTCTCATATAAATAAAAATAATTAATTTGCAAAAATCGTTTAAAAAACACGGCACTAGTGACAAGTACATTGACAATCAATAAACACAACACAAGTTGTTTTTTTTGCGTGGCGTATTATTTCTTATTTTTTGTTGATCCTCGAGTCGCACGTTCTTCGCCCAGACCATAATTAGTGCAATTTGATCTGAGGTGTTTCGCTCCCGCATGAAAAATAATGCGAAATGTGTTCCACATGGATGATTACGCAAGCGGGTAGGCGCATCAAGGTTCGCGCAGCTATAAATATCCTAGCCTATCCTAACCTAAACCCTGTTGTCCAGTCCACGCGTCGTAGCCTGCTCTAAGCTACGACGTGTGAGCTAGACTAGGTTATCGGGCTAGGCTATACCGGATTTAGGCTAGGATAATGATATCCCTGCAATATTATTCTAGAGTAACATCGGCCCTAGTCCTAGCATTCTGTGCTACATAGCGTGTTGATACGCTTTTTCCGCTTGTTTCTATAGTTTAGTCTAAATGTTTAAATTAGCCTATTGTTTAAAATGTTAACTACAAAGAGGGGTGAACGAATACCCCTTTCCATCCCCTTTCTCTCGCCCAGAAATACGTCGTGTCAAGAAAGGGACCACCGAGCACACATAGGCCTACAATGCGCGTGAAAAGGCGACCACATTGCGCTCCGTCTCTGCCTTAATTGTCGCCTGAAGCGTTTTTGACACTGACAAACTTTGCCCAGCGAGCCGTGGGCACAATGGAGCCTGGGTCTAAAGCCCCTCCAACCTTCTCCCAACCAACCCCCATCTTATCCCATAAGACCATACTTGCATGGGCGCATCTAAGCTCCCCAGATAATTAGGCTTCCGATTAGCTTTATCAGCCTTCTACACTTCCTCTCCTTCCTACCCCCCCCCTTCCTTTGCTCGTGAGTTCTTAACTTTTTGGTCTCCCAAAATTGGATTGCCCCCTCCCCCTCCAATTTTATTTGTTGAAATCGTCAGAGCTCGGGTTGACTTGACACTTGACAGCTTGCAGCATAAACAGGAGCCTTGAGAGAACTTTGCGCGGCCTTCGAGTCTGGTTCTGTTGAACAAGCTTAAATTACATGCAAGATTAGGGGAGAGAAGGGTATTGGCGCCCAGTCGGGTAATGGCGCCCATCGATTTCCCAGGAGCTGTGAATGTTTCTG
>JAQIWG010005172.1:0-14911 GCA_034695025.1 Chamaedrilus cognettii | reverse complement strand
CTGGGGGCGGTAGGAGAGTCCCGCAGGGACTCTCCTACCGCCCCGGAAGTAAGAGGTGGATGAGGGGGTAAGAGGAGTCTAAGAGGAAGGACGGAATTTTGAATTTAAATAGTAACTTGATCCAGTGCAATACCTTTATGAAAAATTATAATAGTTTTGGTCCAGTGCAACGTTTTTATTTAAAAAACTGCTTGACATGAAAGAGTCAAGATGGGTCGGCGCCGATTCCATTCTTGCGGCCGGGCCGGGCAGCAAAAGTAGAAAACCACAGCTAGAATGGCGGCTTTAGGCCATTGCGCGGGCTAGAGGATTAGGTCAAGATGGGCTAGACTATTTATAGCTCAGCCCTGCTCCGCTGCGCCAACCTGCGCTTGCGGCCGGGCAGTGGCGTCTATAAGCTCAAACAAATTGGTCGTTGCACGCCATAGTTAATCATATGGCATACTGCACCGGAATTCTATTTTATAGATGGATTTTTTGGTGTAGGCTTATTTGTTAGGTTCAGGGATAGTTTCGGATTAGTTTAGGATTAGTTTAGGATTAGTTTAGGGTTAGTTTAGGGTTAGTTTAGGGTTAGTTAAGGGTTAGGGCAGTATTAGGGCAGGGTTAGGGCAGGGTTATTTCATATTTTAGTTTGGTGCATTCTCAAGTTTGTCTGCACTAATAGACGCGAGTCGCCCGGGCCTGCAAGAAAGTTAGGCGGACTGGGAAGTTTACGACGCTCTATACTCCTGCAGATACCAGATTGGCAATATGGTATGCATTATGGTTTCGCTTCAACCGCTGCAGGTTGGGGAAGAAAGAATTGACTTGCAGCCCAGAGCTCCCCGGGCGAGTCGTAAAAGATCGCTTAAGAGGAAGGGGGGGCGCGGTTATGTGCTTGGTAAAGCCGAGGCCGAGGCACAGAACCGGACTGTAATAATCTTCATTGCTACACACGGTCCTTAAACTCGCAGGGGAAGATGGTTTCGCGTGATTCGGGGACGTTTTTTTTGTTGCATTAGGCTGTAGGGACGATGTGTATTACAAAGACTATAAACAGTCCGTCCTGTTCTGTGCAAGGCAGCCCGCACAGAACCGCTCCCCCTTCTTTAGTTGCCTTATGCGACTTGCCCGGGGAGTTCTGGGCTGCAAGCTAATTATTTCTTCCCCGGCCTGCAGGGGCCCCTGTAAGGGAACCCGCATAGAACCGCTACCTCTTCTTTAGTCGCTTTTACGACTTGCTCGGGGAGCTCTGGGCTGCAGGCCAATTTTTTAGCCTACAGGGGCCATTTAGTCACGTAATGGGGCTTGTACTTCGCGTCGTTGATTCTGCTGAGTATGCCGAACGTTTATAGAAAATTGTGCATGCACAGGTCTGGGTTGTGCTCCTGCAGGCTCACCAATGATAACTTTTCTATCTCCGACAACAGGTTGAGCTGCATGTTTTCGAGAGAGGACTTTTACCACTACGGAAGTTGCAAGTCGGTAGAACTCACCCAGAGACGCGTGGAACCTTAAATTTTACTTCTTGATGCGGAAAAAAACACGCAAACACAGTTGTTGTCGGAGATAGAGAAGTTATCATTATTGAATCTACCAGAGGCTGACCCAAGGTCTGTGCGGTAGTATCTGAGATGACTGTAATTTGACTGCATGCCGCGTATGCAATCTGCGTCCGCCTCTCACTAGGATTTGACTTATAATCGCTATGTTACAAGAACAAATCAATTTCCAGCGACTTTCAGTTAATCTTAGGGACCATCTCTACAAGCGACAACATAGTTCAGGTCAGATTGTATCAGGCCTATTTGGCGCTTGTGGATTGTAAGTAGGCCTATTATTTTAAAAACAAATTTTAATTAGTGAATTAGTGACTCAAATTTAGATTAGTGGCGTTTATATGATTGCTATTCACCATTGTAGTCAGGCTCGTAACTAGTGATCGTTATGAGGGGATTTGAAACTGAATCTTTCGCGCTTGGTAGCCTAATATGTAGGGACGATCCCTTATAGCCAGACCTTGCATCGCATTGCATCATCTGATGCAGGCCTGCCTCTACTGTGTGCCCATATTATAGTAGTCTGTAACCTACGTGCTAAACATACAATGTTTGATTGAAGTAACTATTGTATGTTGGATTCGTGCAGCCGTGCTGTTCGGATTGAGTCGATAGCGACGCGCTGTATGTTATGATGGCAATCCTACCACTAATTTACGCATGTTGCGGTCCCTGTAAATCCTCTCTTTGGCGCTTGCTTGTGTTTGTGACGTCGCGATGATCTTTAGTGAAGCATATTGATCTTGTCATTGAGAGAATGTTTTCGATCATATCCTTCGTTCGTTCGTCAGCTTGCCGCAGGCGGTGTAGCCGTAAGCGTGAGTGTACGCCAGGCAGATCTGTTCTGCACCTTCCTCCAAGCCGCGTTCAGCCCCGTGTTGAAGGACTTCAGCTCTACCTCCGCAGTGCGAGTCCAGGTGTTCCTGGGCCTCCCCACAGGTCGCTTCCAGCCCTTTGGTGGGATGTCGATGGTGGCTGTCAGTGCCTGCATGTGGTCTATAGTGGGGTCCCCACGAGCAATATGACCAAGCAGTTGCAGGTGTCTCTGGTGTATTGTCTCCGACACTACTGATTGCTGCAGCCGGCGCCTGTCTTCGATATTGGTCACATGGTTCTTGTATGAAATCCGGGGAATGCGACGCAGGCACCACTGATCAAGGGCATCTAGCTTCTTAGTCAGCATGACACTCAATGTCCATGTGTCAGCACCATGCAGCAGCACAGGCAGGATATACACATTGTAGAGGCGGATCTTGGTTGCGAGCTGAATTCTAGAGCACCAGATGTGTTTATGTAGTTGCTTGAAGCAGCTGCGTGCTATTTCAATTCTCCATCGGATTTCAGACTCACTACTATCGGTACTCTCAATCTTACCCCTAGGTATGTAAAGGTGTCTACGACTTCAATCTCGTTCCTCAGCGGCGTCCTAACAGTCGGCGCGTTGCAGGTAGCAGTGGTTTGTATCTTGGTTTTGGACCAGTTTATCTCCAGTCCGAAGGTCGTCTCGACCTGCATGATGTCAAGGCTCAGCGGCAGGACCTGCAGCATCTCCTCGCGGAGCGCCATGTCGTCTGCGTAGTCCAGATCCAAGAACGACTGGTCTCCAATGCGCGCGCCGAGCTGGCCCTTGTCCACCGTGTGTTCCATTGTCCAATCCATTGGAGGGAGAAAGGCATTTGGCGCTATTGTGCAGCCTTGCCTCACTCCGCCATTGCTACTGAATGAGTCTGATTGCCCTTCATCCACTTGCACGCAGCTAACTGCGTCTGTATACAGTTGCTGTACTTGGATGTTGCTCTGTTCTTGGCTGCACAGCGTCCTTCTTGCTGCATCATGAATGCAGCGCCTGTCTCAAAGATGTGCACGCTTCTCTCAATGACCTAAAGTTGGCAAACGTATCTCGGCTGTGGCCCTTATGGAGCGCTTCCTGTCCTCAAGAAGTGGCTTCTTTCTGCAGACATTAGGTCTGTATTCAACCAAATCGTCGCTAAGATGGCTCGTGTATCTGGCCTCAATGGTCTCCAGAGTCTTGTCCGAAATCCAGTCTTTGCTGCATTGCCTTGCTATTCCTATTTTCTCTTTCACAGCATCGTTGAGTGCATTGCGAAAGACAGTCCTATAGGATGCCTTGTCATTAGCCAAGGTGGTAAACCGATTCTGCACATCGATTCCAAAGGCGTTGGCCGTCAAAGGGTTTCTTAGTTTACGCAGGTTGTGTTTAGGCGCCTTGGCCATCGCTGGTTTGCTGTGGATTTTGAGTCTTGTCGTGATTGTGGCCACTACATCACCTAGGAATGACTATGGGTGTTGTGGGCTTTAGAAGGAGGGCTATGGGTCTTACGGGGTATGGGAAAGGGCTTATGGGGCACGGGCAGGGGCTACTAGTAGCCTACAATGTATGCGTTGAGCTGCCGTTTAGGCCTAGTATGGACCCCGTGAAGCTGTTGATGCAAGATAATGCGTTGGCACACAAAGTAGAGTCTGTGATTATTGAAAGATATGATGACTGGAGTAGGCTTAATTAGGGCCATGAAGCTCATTTATATTATTCACATAATCACACTCATACCATATGGGCTACTATCTAGGGCTGGGCCTAACATGAATGATATAATTTGTAGACTTAACGCTAAGTTATGGTCTATATCTGATCATCTGACCCTTAAATATTTATTGCAGTCTAACTTAGTAGAATATGTATCGATTATGTGTGGTTGTTCGTTGAAAACGACGATGATGTCAGTTGCGTTCATGAGTTGTACTATGACTGAAAAATAATGATAATAATAATGAGTTTGGAGTCCGTTTCGGCGTCAGGGACGACATCGGGGACCTCCCTTTGCCATAGGCCGCCTGAATTGGTAATTGGTGAAACCCCAGGACGAAGGGGAAGGAGATAGACTGTCGAAAAGGGGGACGTTTGGAGTGGAAGGGGAAGAGAGTTCCGAACAGTAGGTGACGCAATGGAAAAGGAGCGTTGGTCATTGGTCGAACAAATATCAGGTACGGTGAGGAGGTGTTTGTCAAGGAATCTTAAGTTTCTAGTTGGAATGTGTGAATTGATGGGACAGGTATGAAGGCTGATGATTTTGAAGAGTTTTATATGTGATTGAAGCAATTTTGAAGCAGATGCATTGAGGAATGGGAAGCCAATGTAGTTTTTTGAGGGAGGGAGTAATGTGATGGTGTTGTCTAACAGATGGAACGACGACCCTTACCTATGCGTTTTGAACTTTTTGAAGCAGGTTTAGGGATACTGCTGGGAGACCATGATATAGAGAATTGCAGTAGTCCAATTTAGAAGAAATGAGAGAATTGGCACAAGCATAATGGCAGAATTTGTATAGAGTGAAGAACGTACTTGGCGTAGCTGATGTATCTGAAAATAGGAAGTTTGCAAACAGAGGAAATTTGTTGCTTACAGGCAAGATCCTTGTTGAATATGAAAGCTAGATTATGAGTTGAGTCAGTGGAAACTAGTTGGGCGCCATGAAGGAAAATAGAAGATGCAGTGAGTTTTGAGTGCTGTTGCAGAGTGCCTGTGACGGCAGAACGTCCTGCTGATCATTTCCGTCACTGCTCTCACGAGCAGGCCTGGCAGCTGCTAACTACTAGCTGCCAGCTGCTGGCGGCTTGTCCTGCACCTCAGGAATTCACACTGTTGCTGCTGCGCAGTCGTTCCCGCCACATCGTCGTGTCTAGGTGTGCCTATGGATCTTTGTTCTAGGCATAACTTGTAACTGTGCTCATGGTATAGTGTTGTAGCATTACATTTTGCGTGTATTTAGAGTGAGTGTAACATAAAGCGGTTTGTCCTATCTTTTGTGTGGAAACTTTTGGGATCGATCGAGAGGTAGGCCTAGCGGTGGTGGTGCAGGCGGCTGTCAGGGGAGACTGCCGTAGGTTTTGGGGAAGCTTACTGGAAACAGTGTAACGGGTAGGGAGGTTAGTAACTGGTTTTATGACTCTGTATTTGTATAAAGACTTTATTAGTTGTTAGGCATACTTTCAAATTCTGATGCTGTCAAGTTTTACTGTAATTGTTCTGATGCGTACCTAACTAAGTTCTATTTTCATTATTAAATATTAAATATTTAATGTCGGACTTCTGTTCAGTGAATATAGGGGAAAAGTATATAAAATCCTGGTTCGCAGTCAATAGGGTATAAAAAGGGGAGTAGTACTCTGAAATCCCTGCGGGTAACGTGTTTGTATGGTGGTTCCGGCCATGACAACCGTTTTATGGCTTTGCACTGCTACGTCCTTCTCTTTAAGAGGGCGGCGGACTTTCTGATAATTTCTGGGGGGAGGGACAAGAAATCGGAATAATTTGGAAAAAAAGCTAAAAGTTACATTTTTTCAAACATGAGTTGCAAATGCTAGTGGCGGAGTTATACAGATGTTGTTAACTGGTGGCAGGTTATGCGCTTAACTGAGCTGCTAGTGTACATTGGGTGGTGGTTGTGAGAAATGGTGGATAGAACTAAAGTAGTTTCCTCTTTATTTATTTCTAACACATTTTGAAAGGTGGTGTTTCACCTGTGCAATTCTTTTGGTTTGGGGTTTTTTGAATTAGTGTTTACAACCACTATTTGACTTCTCATTCAACTTTCCCTGTTACCATTTTAGCCAGTGATTTACAGTTAGGACATAGACTGCAGGATTACAAATAAGAAGTTTATACAAGTATGCAAACTATTAATATGAATGATTGATATGTGAATTAGACAGTAGTAAGCAATGCTCAGGTTATATCGTAGCAAAATCGTAGACTCACAAGAAACAGTTGAAGCATGCTGCCGGTAGGTATATGCAGAGAGAGAGCAACACCTGACTTGAACAACGGGCAGAAGAACTCATCGTCAGTGTACAGGCAGTAGTCTAAGTTTCTTAAGACAAGTTACTAGAACAACACTAGTGATCGTGGTTCTCCTTGTTCAAGCCTAGAGTGTCAATTGCAATAACCTTTTATACCCAGACCAGGGGGCTATAACTGCCTAGACTCTTCGAAGTTACAACAACAAGTTTTCAAATAACAAGGCCCAGTCAATCACAACGACCGATAGACTGAGTACAGCAATGAAGTAACCAGAATGTAATAAACTACAGAGGTACAGCACTGAAGTAAACCAGTATGTAGTAAACTAGAAAGGCATAGGATGGTCAAGGCTAGCAGAACTTGACAGTGGTATTTATGCACTCGCTATTGTATACTGTTATATAACTGCACTGATCCTCAATGAATGGGCGGTTGTCTCCCTGATTGAAGATTGCTGGTAGCTCTGCCACTGAAGGGCATACTATATAGGTCATTCAGTGTACATATATAACTTGTAGCCTATAGTGTGAACACGGCTGGATGAGTCAGTGTGATCGCTCAATTTAAATTCGATGCTTGGCTGTTGTTGACTTGCTCTGACCAACAACGATTCGAGACGAGTAGCTTGTTAGTTCAAGCGCGTGCAGGGGGAATTTTGCAAAATGGCCACGGGGGGGTGACCCAAGGTGGGATGAGTACTATAAAGTATGTGTAAAGTCTAGCACTGCGGCGTTAGTACAAGAACTTAAACGCGCCTTCTCAAATCCGATCAGCATGCCGATCATTGACTCAAGTCACGTGACGACATCCTTAATGTAGTCATTGACTGTAGGTTGAAACTTACTTTCACTTCTGTCATCAAACAGGCTTTTGATGATGCGCCTATGCTTTGATCAACATCCGAACGGCAGGAGATTTTCAAGCGCGTGCATTGGCTCAG
Source organism: Chamaedrilus cognettii (assembly GCA_034695025.1). Classification (NCBI taxonomy): domain Eukaryota; kingdom Metazoa; phylum Annelida; class Clitellata; order Enchytraeida; family Enchytraeidae; genus Chamaedrilus; species Chamaedrilus cognettii. The sequence goes on along the minus strand of JAQIWG010005172.1, from coordinate 7,611 downwards.
GCTGGGCAGCAGCAGAATGTTAAAGCCTGACTAATGTCAACGTGCCTGTAACAGCACTGAATACAGGTGGGGTGGCATCTCCTACTGTGACTTCGGGGGGGGCACAAGGGGTAGCTGGTGGGCTGACTACGCAAACTACGCAGGCTGCTGTCGACATCTCAGGCCAATTCACAAGCTTAGCTGCCATGCTAGCCATGATGCAGCAGTCTCAACAGCAAGTGCAGCTGCAATTGGCTACGCAAGCTAGGTAGACCTCAGAGAGAGACGCCTGGCTAGCTAGGGAAGCCTCAGAGAGAGAGTCCGTCTTACAATTGCGTTTGGCTACTCAAGCTAGGGAAGCCTCAGAGAGAGACGCCCCACTAGATGGGAAAGCGTCAGAGAGAGATTCTCAATTACAGTTGCGGCTAAATGAACAGCAGGGCCAGCTGGCCCAACAGCTAGCCGAGCAAAGCACGCGTGCGTGTTTAGAGCTCACAAAGCTTGAGGGGTCTATAGCTGAAGCCCACGCCCGTGTAGCTGTGGATCTAAGAGACGTGTTGATCAGAGAGTCTAGACAGCTGGCAGAAGACTGATAGAACTGGCTCAGAGCTATTAGCTTGTAGCCTTCAAATGCAGGCAGGTAATGCTAGGGCCTTGAGACAGCTAGGCTAAACTCCAAGCCTGAGCAACTGAATCGCGCCCTATCAAGTATGTAGAAGGGGTAAATTCAAATGACAGATGACGCTGGGGAGTTAAATTGCTTTTTTACATCCCTGTCCCGCAATTTTGAAATGTATGAAATTGCTGATGACATTCAGCATGTAGTTGCTTAAAGTTTCGTGACCAAAAAGGCTAAGCTCCTGTTGGAAAGAATGCCACCAGACGAGATACATGATTTTTTAAGCTAAAGAAGCTCTAAACGATATATATAGTGTGACGGTAGCTGAACATGAAAATAACTTTGAGACAGCCACTGAGAATAAAGATGATTCTTGGAATCAGTTCTCGCATAAGTTGCATTTAGCTACTGGAGTCATATTTGAAAGCCAGGGAATGTAATTCATTTGAGAAACTCTGTGACATCATTTGTTGTGACAAAATTAAGTAATTTTTTGACAAAGAAACTTCAGGAAGAGAGACTTCAGGAAATTGACAAGAAGCATTTAACTTGCAGTGAGGTCGCAGGGCTTGTCGATGCGGATGCGTATGCCGAAAGTGAGCTTAAGCACACATATAGTAAATTTAACAAGTGGCATAAGGGCGCCGCAAGCAATTTTAACAATGGGGGGTCTCATCGAAAATTTGAAGAAGAAACTGAGGGAGAACAGGCTGTTAAAAATTCAGGGTCTCCTAAATCTGACCGCAAAGTGAACGGGAAAAACTTTGAGGGGTCGGGGGGGAACTGACAGAAAAAAGCATGGCACAAAAAGGGTGCTAATGCTGAACCTACGAATTTTGGAGAGGAACCGAAATTGTGCTGGATTTGTTCGTCTCCCAATCATAAGAAAATAAATTGCCTTAAGTATTCACCTTCACGAGGGTGGGGTGCTTCCACTAGGTACTTGAGAAGGATACAGGTCACAGACCTTGAACTGTGTGATCCTACACCTCTTGGAATTTGTGAGCCTACGCCATTTTGGGGGGGGATCAACCACCAATATTCCAGCGGACGTCGAGCTAACGCGCTCATTGGAGGGTATGTTTGCTGAAACTAAGAGAGTAAACAGGGTTAGGATTTACTCAAGTGAGTTCGGCGGCAGTTTAGACCGCGAGCAAGGTTTTGTTTCAGGGTCAGAGTGGGGAAATGTCAAAATTCAGTTTTCAGGGGGGTCACAGAAAATTGAATTTATAATTGACAGTGGAACTGAGGTAACATGTATTCCGAAATCTTGTGTGCCATGGCTGGATGAATCCAATGCTGTGGGATTTGTTTTGCTAAACTAGAGTAGCTGTGCACAAGGTCGCATGTCAACTAATTGACTCTGACAGACCCGGGGATGCGCACCAAGGTTACAGACAGTTGTTTAGAGCTGTGCCGGAATTTATGTGTGACACGACGCAGGTGTTGCTTTCACTGCATGACTTTGAAATACTTGCTGGTAGTACGGCAGGGTACAGGACTCAGGCTAGGGGCGCAGATGTAAATGGGGGGCAGTGTACTCCTATTGACTGTAGAGTGGCTGAGCTTGACGGTGAAATTTCTGAATGCAATGAGTTATTGGTTCATGGTCAGAGAGAGGGGAAGTGTCAAAATTAAATTTTCAGGGGGGTCACAGAAAATTTAATGCATAATTGTCAGTGAAGCTGATACTTTATGCATTCCGAAATCTTGTGTGCCATGGCTGGATGAATTGGAAGCTGTGGGATTTGTTTGGCTAAAAAAGCTGTGGGATTTGTTTGGCTAAAGGAGGCGCCAAGTCATGAAAGAACTATTGCAACTGCACAAGGTCGCATGCCGACTAGTTGACGCTGACAGACCCGGGGACGCACCAAAATGACAGACAGTGGTTAATAGCTGTGCTGGAATTTATGTGTGATGCGACGCAGGTGTTGTTCTCGCTGCATGACTTTGAAAGGCTTGCTGGTGACACTGCAAGGGATAGAACTCAGGCTAGGGGCACCAATTTAAATGGATGGCAGTGTACGCCTATTGACTCTAGGGTAGCTGCGCTTGACGGTGTGCTGCGCACTGAATGCACTACCACTGCCGCATGTATTGAGCCAGTAGCGACTACAGTGGACATCGACTGTGGGTTGCGCGACTTAATTACTGTGGACAGTGCGGGGACTACAGCTGCAAGACAGGCGGTGAATTCAAAGGCAAATTCAATGACAGAATAGCCTATGGAGACCATTGATTGTACACAGCCGCGGGTGGAGGGGGGCACTGTTGGCAACGACTTTGACGGAACATAGCCAGGTCATTTGTGGTTCGTACAGGGAAGCGAGTTTTTTTCGTAGGATTCTTGTTTTTCTGCGATGAAGTCTGATGAGGAGAATTTTGATACGGGCAATTTCAACTACTTTGGTTCACATGACGCCAGATCAGTGAACGGGGAGCATAAGCTTGTAGGCTTTAGTGAGAGTTGTGTTGGCGGACTAGGTCTAGCTTTATTACAGATCTCTCAGCTCAGTGGTAGGAATGTGGAGCTCTCTAGTGAACTGATGTGTAGTGGGGTTGATGCGCATCGGGTTGATGCGCATCTTGTTTTTGATCCTGGTGAGAAATGCAAGATGTGTGACGGATAGACGGTGATTCTTGGCTGTGTAGAGCGGGATTATTGTTGTATTGGTTAATGATCGTATCTTTTAGATGTGCGCCTGACGTTAGTGAATGTTTTTCTTGTTTGTTGAACATTGTGTTAAATTATATTATAGCGCGGTTATTTTGTAGTTGAAAATTGTGCACGTGACTGTAAATTTTTCAATGACATTCTATAATTGGAATTGATTGATTGATATATATGAATCTTTATTCACCATCAAGGCAGCAAACGGACATAGTACAGAAACAATGAAGATAAATAAAGAAAATATCTAGCTTGTTAGAGCACAGTTACGAAAGCAGAGTTGCAGGTGAGCACACGTGATGCAAAACCATACACTAACAGAATAGCATTTGTTGCATCATTGAATTGAATTAACTAGATTAATAAAGTGATCGTTGACAATTGACTTAGCATTCTGCGCCAACTATTGCAATGGTACGCTATAGTTGTCGGCTAGGCACATCAGTTCATTATGGCCTATTGGGTCATAAAGTGCTCTCAGTATTGAACAGGGGCTGGATTTCAATGCGGACACAAATTTAGTCCTGCGCAAGGCAATAAGATGTTCAATCGAAAGATATCCAGCGTAGTATTGACATTGAGTGATTTGTTTTTTTAACACATTGATTTTTATATCAAGCAGTAGCATTAGTCTTGCAATTGCAGTAGTTTTGGTAAGCGGTGGCAGAGCCTCTTGCACGTAAAGATGACAAGTAGTCAGGCAGCTCAGCAAAAAAGTGTGCAAATTGGAACAAAGAATGTCAAATTTGGAATTTTAAGCTAATATTGATGGTAGTAGCGAAGTGCAATAGAGGGTCAAGCAAAAAATTTTTTATTTTATTTTTTTTTTCGCCTCATTCAATGCATTTAGCTTAGGCTTTCAGCGTTACAAATAGGCGATTTTAGCAATGCTGTTAAAATCGTAATTCACTGATGTAGTCTTGGTCCATTTAAGCCAGAACTTATCATTTGCAGCATTTTGCTCAAGTAGCATGTCAGCTATTTTAAGTCATTGATTCCGGTTGGTGTCAGGAAGGGCATCTGGCCGTCATAAGACATTCAGCCGTAAAGACTTATGCCTAATATACAGCAGAAATTATTTAAATAACCGCATCGTAATTTTCATATTGAAATATATTTCTAGGCAACAAAATATTTCACATTGAGTGATTTGAGTCACAATATTTACTTCAAAATACTAAAACACAGCGAGGCGCTGTGGTATAGTAGTTAAGGCGACAGAGAGTCCAGAGACCTGGTTTCGAGTCTTGGCGCCGGTACACCGGGAACTGTGAAACTATGCGTTACAGGCCCTTAAGCAAGTCTGTTAAATGCACAAGTGTTGCTAGCATGATAATCATCGTCCAGGATCATTTATTATTGTGGTTGGCGACAGGATGGGCATCAGGCTATAGAAACCCACTCCAGTATAAAAGTCTAACCTGAGTCAACATGAACACGGCGTTAAGGCTTAATTGCTTCTAATGCATTAGAGTGGACGTCGAAAAACCATGATTATTGCATGTATGTTGTCTTGGAGGAGGGAACCCTGTGGTGCCTAATAAGCCCACTGGCGCACCCGTGAACCCTCACGAGCGGGGTGCACTTGCCTCAACTCAACATTGCCTCAACCAGCATTATGAAAAGCACTGGTCTCTCCGAGAGCCCCTTACGACCCACCCGGATCCCTGGTCTGCTCCTTCAGCGCTCTGGGAACCCCTTTGGACCCCGGGAAGCCTTTTGAGCTCTGGGAGCCCCTGCGAGAGGCTGCGGGTCCTTCCACCATCATTTAAAGAAAATTTAGAGTTGTACCCTCCAAAGCTTAACGAGGCCCCATTAACCACCTTGGGATCCCCTATACTCCGTTTTGGGGCCCATTTATGCTCCTTTGGTGCCCCATAATCTAAGTATTAGGGGCCTCAGGATCGATTTTAAGGGTCCCCTATGATGTCATTTGACGCTGAAACGAACTAAACTCATTATTACGCACAATTATTAACCTTTCAGGACCTCCTTGGTAGCCCTTTGGGACACAGGGCTGTTTCGGGCACAGGGCCCCTTTGGGGCACAGGACCCCTTTGGGGCACAGATCCCCTTTGGGGCTCTTTCTATGCTCCTTTGGGGCCCCTTAGAAGCCTCATATAAGCCCTCAGCAGCATCGCGGAGAGCACTGGCTCGATTTTTTCCAATGTGGTCAAAGGCCCTTTTTTGGGGGCCCCCTGGGGCTCAAAAAGGAAGCTTAAGATTCTGCCAGGGGCCTGCGAGGCAATTTTTGGGAAGGGGGGGGGGAGGAGGAGTTCAATAGTGTAGCACATAAATTTTTGAACATTAAATTTTTTTTCAAGTAAGTGATATAGCTTTTGAACTTTTTTGCTAAATTCAAGATTGCTTGAAAAATTTGATTACATCATCTCCCTTGACTAAATCGCTGCAGTCACTGAATTTAGTTGACTGGCTGTTAAGATGTCATATACCTTCCCCCCCACACACACACAGTGGCGTCGCGCTGCGTCATAAGGGCCCGGTCGGGCCTTGGCCCGATCTTTAAGCTCTACTGGCCCAATCTTCAATTTGTAGTGGCCCGACCTTTCGGCCAGTGTTCTCACTTTCCGAGTAATTGCTCGAGCGAGCAATCGAGGATTTGATCAAGCAATCGTCGAGCACTCGGATTATCGAGCAATTTAAGAGAAATTAGAAAAATAGAGAACTAGAGAATAAAGAACAGAGAAAGTAGGTGTAGGAACAAAAGATTAGTATAAAGGGGAACAAGTATGTTTTGAGCGTGAGTTTGAGGATACATCAGGTTGTGGATTTGACATGGAGCGTTTGGGTATTTTTTACAGAACATGCTCTGTCAGTTCCTCCCCCCCACCCCCCACCCCCCACCCCGTGTTTGTTTCAAGAGAGAAAATTTGAGCTTGGATGAGAAAAAGTCATATAACATGGGACATCTAGACTTTTTTCTCTATGAGCAATACTATTATCGTCGATACATTTGACTCTCGATTGTTTTGACCCCCTGCCCCCTCGCACCCCACCCGGTTGTGAGTTTTCCTGCATGGGAAGAGAAAACCTCTTGTTACAGTGCACCCCTCCCCCTTGGTCACGAGCTTTGGACTGGAGGGGAAAAGTCATTACAAATCTACTCACAAAATATAACCTTTAATTATATTCTTTGCACCTTAGGCCTCTCCGATTTTAAATTTAATTTGATTTTTTTCTTGTTCCCTCCCCTCCCAATTGGCAGCCCTCGCAACTAGGTGTTCAGTCACCAGTCAGTAGTGTCCATTTATTTTGACAATATTGTTGCTGTATAATATCCGAATTGTATCGTTGAAAGTACCAACTACCTATTCACCGACCCCGGAGGGATGATAGGCAGAGTTGGCCTCTGGTTAGTCCGAGAAATGAATCTCTAGTGAGCAACCCCGGTCGGGAATCGAACCCGAGTCGCCTACATGGTAAACGGCTACGATACCGCTACACCGCCAAGACTTTTGCCTCTCCGATTAGACCGTAAACATGAATTCAAAACTCCTACACTGCATTGTTTACTTTCAAAGTTTATTTATGGTATTTTTCAAAATATTTATCAAAATTATCGCACACAGTTTGACCAAATATGAATGTGTGAGAGTTCATGAAACAAATCAATGTACTATTATCAATACATAATTTGGTCACAAAGCTCTATTATTTGCAAACAAGATTCTATATCTTGCATCTAAGATCCATGATATTTTAAATTTCACACAGTGCTATGGAAATGTAGTAAGTGAAAGTTTGAAAAAACGAAGTTTGGATTATCAAATTTGATTTACAAGAATTCAAAAATCACATGGAGAGTATTACATTTTGTCACACTCCCAAATGCATGAAACGAGCTAAAATAAAATCCTATTTGTCATGTTATTCTTTTTTTTTGAAAAGTTGATTAACAGCTTCTCTTCCAAAATTCCATAAAATTTGTTGAGGACTTAATCCTTCGTGGCCCTATATCACATTTTTTTTCAAAGACTTTAGGAACATGCACGCCTATTTTGGCGTTCTTTGCCACTATTTCATGCTCAGACCAGCATACAAACACATTATCCAGAGGTATTTCAGAGTACTAATCCCCTTTTATATCTTTATTGACTGCGAATCAGGCTGTTATACACTTTTCCCCTACATTCACTGAACAGAATATTATATGCTAAGCATACCTCTGGATTGATCCCCAAAAGAGTTTTCACACGATAGATAGGACAAACCGCTATATCTAACGCTCACTCAAAATACACGCGAGATGTAATGTTACAACACTATACCGTGAGCACAGTTACAGGTTACGCTTACAACAAAGATCCAGAGGCACACCTAG
>JAQIWG010005171.1:0-14911 GCA_034695025.1 Chamaedrilus cognettii | reverse complement strand
TATGCGCACTATACTAGTATGCGCACTATACTAGTATGCGCACTATACTAGTATGCGCACTATACTAGTATGCGCACTATACTAGTATGCGCACGTATATTAGTTTCTGCTAAATCTCTTGGTTAACGTGGTGTAGTCTGAAGCAGCACTGAATACAATGTTGTTAGAGTGGTTAGGATCGTTTGCTGACTTTCGTGTATCGATGCTATATTTGATTAGACGCGATACTGTTTCGCGACTGATCTCCAAAGGTGTCACATGTACATTTAAAGTCTAGTCGGGAGAAAAGTAAAATAGGCCTACTTTTAATATTTAATTATGTTATTAGTGCTCTACTAGAAGTTAGACGATTGTCAAACTGTCCAGAAGCGCACGAATGACATAATTAAATATTAAAAGTATTTTACTTTTCGTATACAATTTATTTCTATTGTTTCTACGTTTTGATTTGTTTAGCCAACACTTTTAACAACACTATAAACAACACTTTTTGTACGCTATTAGCCTTTTTGTATCAATTTCACTGTTTTTTCTATCATTTCCATAATATCTGTATTTTATTTATTTATAAAAAGTAAATATGGGTATAATGAAATTAACGAAGTCAGAGCTCCCCGGGCGAGTCGTAACAGGGGACTAAGAAGGGGGAGTGATTCTTTGATTGCATGGCCCGGAGGCATTCAGTCGGATTGTAATCGGGCTAGTTGTTATTACAATTTAAGGCACCCAGCGAGAAAATCAATGTAAAACAACTGTAGGCCTAACAGCGTAGAATTATTTTGGATGTCTAGCGTCCAGAGTAGGCCTATAGGCTCCTAATTCAACAGAGCGCTTTTGACTTTGCAACGTGTTGTTGGACTGTAGGCCTACTGGGCGTTCATTACTGATGAACCTGTAGTTGACACATCCTAGCGCTGCCTCATTTGAATTACATTTTCATTATATACATTGCCACATTACTATATTGCTTCGAACCAGGGCCGCAACAACGTTTCAGAAGTCGGGGGGGATCAATGGCTGGGTAATATTTATGTTCCAAAAGTTGGGGGGGACGCGTCCCGTGGTCCCAATATGTTGTTGCGGCCATGCTTCGAACAAAGCAAATTTGTTAATGTCACTAGAAATGTAACATCAAAGCACTATGTCCTTAGCTTATATCTCTGCTTAGTCTGATAAACATAAGTATGCTGATTGCTGATACAGCAGAAACAGCCTCGACAGGCCTTGGTCAGCTGATCTATCAGCTAGGCGGTGTTACCATTATGCCGATGCCATTCGCGTCACCGCCTTTGCGACGGTCATTTCTTTTTCTAGGCCGGCACGCGAGAATGGAATATGCGCCAATCCATCTTGGCTCTTGCTAATTTGCGTTTCGCAAGTAGGAATTTTGTTCTTATTGGAACTTAAATAAGTTTAGGACTATGGGCTGCACTAGGATTAGCAAATTAGTGTTAGGACTGCGTTAGGGTTAAAGCTAGATTAGCTGTTAAGGTTTGTTTAGGCCTGTTAAATTTTATTTTCAAATTTTCGCCAGCCCTATGCAAATTAGCAAGAGCCAAGATGAATTGGCGCAGATTCTATTCTCGTGGCCAGTACATATTTGCGCGGCCTATTTTTGCACGATGTAGCCTACGTCATTTTTGCAGTAGCCCTAGGTCTAAGCCTTTGAAGGTCAAATTAATAATGATAGAACTGGATAGTAATTATTAAAACGATACATAACAACTGTCACTGTCCAGTAATAATTGATGACGTCATTAAATTAATAATGATGCGACCGCAGCTAAGCCGCTGCAGTGTCTTTTAAATTAATTACTGGCCTACTGTTAAACGCGCTTGCGAGCACAGTTGAACCGTTTTGCAAGAACTTACAGTAGGCCCAATTGTTGCTTCGGTTTTGCTTTGATGAGGCGTATAAATTAGGAAAGGTTTGAGATGATCATGCTACCATGATCGAGTGTAAGACTGTTATAATAATGAACAGGATATGCTGCTTATTGTGTATTGAAAAAAGTATAGTACAGAGTAAGCCTATGCAACTTGCATGTTGCATGTACCTAAAGATAACTCATGATGTTGTTTCACTCTTTAATCCTACATGTGGATGGATGTTAACTATTCGGATAGCTCACTCTTCCCCCACACACACTGGCATTATATATGTTGATTCTGAAGTAGTTAGTAACATTCCAGTGTGTAACGAGTCCAGCTGGCTAATAAAACCTAGGAAAACTGGCTAATAAGACGACTAGCGTAAGTTAGGCCTACGCTACGTATTCATGGAAACCTTTTAGCAACAACTCTGGACTGCGGCCTGCAACGTGTTGAATGTTGACAGTTTGAATCGGTCTCCCAAGAAGATCCCCAATCCCCTCACGCCCTGACTCTTAAGCAACTCGGTCACGTATGAACAACAAACTTTTCTAGCGTCAAGGCTCAATTATGTGGACTCCAGGACGTAGGAGAATTATAAGTCAACAGGCTACTGCTGCTCTCCACTCAAAATGAATGATTTCAAGCATTCGTTACTATTCTTTCTGTCGGCGGCGCGTCAATCCCCCCCCCCCCCCACCTTATAAAAACTCAACGGATTTACACGAATCTCAGGACCGATCCAGAAAAAAGTAGAGGAATCCGGACCCCACGGGACCCCCCCGTGGCGACGCCACTGTGCATTGTAGCTTCGACTAGGAACGAATCTTTAAAGATAATACAAACACTTGATCAAGCTACAAGCAAGGTTCTGTAGGCTAATCTCCTTCTTTTAAAGCACGGCGTATGGGCCTATAATTGATGCCATTAGCTTGCTTATATGGCCTAGTGATGCCCTTAGCAGCGTTATCGTACGATGTGCGTGTCGTCTTGACTTATGTCATTTAAGACTACTCACTACTCAGTACGCACAGGCTTACGCTAAACTTCCTTGAACCAATAGCAAAAGCCGTTGTCTAATTAGGCCACATCCTAGTCCAAGTAAGATCTTAACTTAAGTGTGAGATTTAATTACCCTAATGCGACAACAGCGCACTAAAATATATTCGTCGTTGTAAAACGAACATACCCGATAGTTCCGAAAATGTTGGCTTAGCAATAGATGTAGGTAAAGCCTATAAGAATATTATTTAAATAAAAAATGTAAGTTCTAGCTATTATAGCATAGCCTAAATACATGCAGGCTAGGCCTACTGATTGCGACTCGCATTGCTTGTAAGCAATACCCTTTGTAAACATGTACATTAGGGACCGTTCACAAATTAGATAACGCTGAAAACGGCTTTTTTAACCCACTCACTCATCCCACCTAACGGATAATAACGGAAGGCTTAACTACCCGCCCCAACGTTAGATAGCACTTAAACTTTCGACCACCCCACAACATTTCCCAAAATGCCAGAGATCTCCCGACGGGGGTGCTAACGAAATTTTTCCGGTGAAAAACACATATATTTATCTTGTCGGAACCAAACACCAATCCGGTTGGCTTATATACGATTTGTGGGTTTGTTATATTACATTATGTTAAACCACCCACCCCATATAGCGCATCCTAAGAAAATCGCTTACCACCCACCCACCTTAAAGCGTTATCTAATTTGTGAACGGCCCCTTACACGATGTACATGCAGGGTAAGCCTAGGCCTACAGGTATTTAAATAACCATTACACACCAATTATATAAGACCATTTTAACATAATTTCATCTGCACTTTAGTGAAGTTACATGTATTTAGGCAACTCTGATATTAAAGCAAACAGGATAAGGACGCGGCGGGGGGTCTAAAAGCCTGAATCACAATTTCTTGCAGAGGCCTAAATAGAGATTGGCGTAATCTACCTCTCCCGCTTACCAAAAAATCTGTAGGCCTAGTAGTTTGAAAAAAGAGTTCAGAACCTTAGCGTATAGGCCTAATTATCAGAAACAGAAACGCTGCTGAAGCAGCTATTATTACATGAATGGAGGAGAGGCGTCATTCGCCCGAGGGCGCCGCTGTCTCCATCACGCTGACCGAGGGCGCCAATAAGGAAACCTCGCGCAGCCTTTTATCCACTGAAGAGAAACCAGCAAGGCGGAAAGGTAGGCCAGCTAGCCATACATGCACAATGTCGTGTAGACCAACTTTCAATCGCGGAATTGCTTGTCATTACTTGCAAATATATCGCGCCCCTCCCACAGATCTAACGGACCAATCAGTTATATATTTATGACCCTAAGGGGCCATTGACATGTTACATACATGTGAAACTTCATGAGGGTGGATCGGTGGGTAGGATTTTCGTCATAGCTTCTTGTAATGATTGGATGGGTAGCAAACAAGAATTTGTATATACCACATTGTAACATAAACTTTAACATTGTCTTCAAAAACTAGACATCAAATGACAAATAAAATGTCCCTTAGGCTACATAGTATTTATTTTGATTATTTTTTTTACAACTTCAGCGATTCTTCGATGTTGAAGGTTGGTGCACGACGATGAAAAATGCTTTATTGTCGAATTTAGCTTCGTTTTAATTTTGGCTATCTGACGAGATTTTAATTTGTGAAGCTTTGGCTAAGGTGGTGGGTGCTTTAGCAAATTGTTATTTCATATTTTGGGGGTAGTATGGCCCGATTTTATGATGCTTTGTAAGGGCAAGGGGTGTTTAGCAAATGTGGACCTAAGTCACAAAGTGCTAAGTAAGTATATGTTCATATATGGCATTATGTCTCGTCTACCCACCCCTTATTCCTGTTGTAAGCCTGAGGGTTAGGTAGGCCTCATCTTCCGCACCGTCTCAGTTTCTCGGTGTCAAAGTGAATGATATAGGCCGGAGAGAAGGGAGGGGGATTCAAAAAGATCCAAAATGTTAATATTTGCGGACTATGTTATTGTTGATGCTTAGATGCCACTCGATCATCCGTGCATTCCCGCACATCTCGGTTGGGATCCGATGATATCAAGGCTAAACTTACCTGGGAGCACTATCCAAGAATAGCACCTATACCGATTTACGCTAAAGAAATGCATCCTTGCGGACTTAGAGATGAACTGCGACTAAGTAATTTAGAGATCACTACCAGTTATGGCTCATCAGAAGATGATTCATCGTGTAACGACGATTTGGCAGGTAGGCCTACATTTAGATTTAAATGGACGCTTATAACATTATCAAAGGAAGTTGCACACAATTTTGAATGAAAATCGTTGTCTAGACACAACCATGTATGAAAATCAGTGCATTTCGACAAGCAGTAGCATTTCAGATATCCAGACTTTCTTTATTCTTCTTTCGTCTTTTATAACCAATAGGCTAGGTGTTGCACGCAATTTAGTCATCAATAGTATAAGCTACTTGAGCATTGGCTACTATGGCAATATTTGTGTGTCAAAGCCGGTAACGGTAGGCTGGTAATCTGCATTTGCTTCCGGACTTCAATCAGACTAATCCGAAAATTATCATGTTGCTTTGCATTTTTTATACTTCTGATGCATGATCCTGCCTGAGCGGCGACGTCAGAGCACGCGGCTTCAGTGCGGAAGGTACTCCAGTCTATCGCCGGGTACCCCAGACATGGAAGTATTTCCGCACGAGAAGAGCAAACGTGTTGTCACTGAGCATCACACGGTCCGCTTGCGTATTTGGCTCGTTTTTCTACGTCTCAATCCAAACTGATGCTGTTCCGTTGCCGTTGAGAAATGTTTGAGATGCAAAAAAAACCAAAGAGTCGGAGCAGGTGAAGTCCCAGACTAGATTCATACCCCGGTGCCAGAAGTCAAGATTGCGTCATCGAGTCGCTTCTTGTCATCTCGAAGGCATGGCTCGAGCTCGGCGTAGACATCGACGGAGTGGATCGCTCGGACAATAACGTCGTTCGCGAGGGCGTAACGTCGATGACGGCCAGCGCTGCGCCGGTACGCCAGGCCATGGTGGCCGTCTTGCTCGACCCTTGCCCCGCATACACATTGGTTCATGCGCACGAGAGGAGCGCTCACGCGCAGGCCGATGGCGATGCAGAGCTCCTTGTTGCCCAGGCGCAGGCCGAGGTTCGCGCAGGGAAGCGCGTGCAGCCAGGAGCCGGAGCCCGGTGAGACGAGGCGAGAAGACGGCGCGGCCGGTTACGTCGGCCACCCTCGCGGCATAGATTCCGCGGTCATTGTCCTCTTTCGCTGAACGAGGCCATCTGGTCTTGGTGGAGTGGTTACTCCTCCCAGCGGAGGAGTTAATCCTCCAGTAAACCTACTCATCGAGAGGCGAACCAGGACTCAATATTGTACCTCGCTAGGGGGGCGAGGGTTCTGCATTAGGCTATGGGGAACGATGCGTTCATTTTGTTATTTATATAATAGCAAGAATCGTGTTTTTCATCCTGTTTGATTTATCATGTAAATCATATCATATTACAATTAGTGCAGCGGTTTTCAAAATAAGATAGGTGCTAAGGTTGATAGTGAAATATTCTGTCGGTTTGTCATGTATTGATTTTCAGATATCCGTGGAAAATATAGGAAAGGGCGTCCAGCCACCGTGTGCACAGTTCGAATTGGTATGCAAAAATACCCTGTTGTAAAACCGATATCATCTCAGCATCCTGAACACGACTTAGTGTTGAATTCCAGCAAACAGAGGAGGCCCCATGAGAGACCGAAGACGTCCGTGGTCCGAATTAGCGACGCTCGAGGTTAACTTATTTTGAATGTTACATTAATTTGGTTAAATCACGAAATTTTCAGTTTCGTTTTATTTCGTTTTATTTATTATTCCTGGAACAGCCATTGAGTATGCGCGCAGTTTTTTTAAATAGAAAATCGCTCTGATTTTTTGGGCGCATTTCAACCAATTTTCAGCGCTTTCAATGTTATTGGATTTTTTTTAAAGTTATAAAAGTTTTTTTTAAATGGAGAAGTATGGTTTAGTCATTTTTCCTAGCGCTATCTCCTCCGAAACTGGAAAAGATCTAGGGTTAAATATACATGTAGATTTGAGTTCACACGTTTAAACATAGAAAAATAGGCAACAAATTCTCTCAGACCCCAAGGGAGCGCTGCCGATTTAAACAAAAAAAATCATTTTTTTAGATTTTCCAGCGCAAATGCAAATTTCTCTATTCCGACAACAGGTTTTCCTATGCAGGCACTAATGTGATGAACTGATACTTTAAGCTTTTTCTAATGTTATAAATTTTGAAACTATTTTAATAAAGTTTGACTTTTACCCTCCACAATTTACATTTATCAGCTATACCGCCCCTGCATGACAATCAATCGGCCGCGATGGCCTGCAGTTCAATTTATACACTGGACTATGCCCTTTCAACTTTTAATTTCAACTACAATAGCCAATAGCTAAATGCATGTCGAGCGGTACATGTATATTGACTGTAGCTTGCTGACAAGACCAGGCCTGTCAAGGGGGAGGGAAGCGCGCTCAGCACTATGGCCAATGTTGCCATGTTATAGAAATTTCTACCCTCCCCTATACATTGCAATTGTAGCTAAGGGACCCACAGGCCCTGACTCGCCCGTCACCCCTGGTCACGGCCGTCAACTTGAGCGCCTATATAAGGGAAGCGAGCATGCACCCAAAAACACACGAGAACTAGATAATCGGCTGAGACAACAGAACTACGCTACGCAGTCGTCCAGTCCCTGCGGGCTGGACGACTGGTCTGTACTCTGAATTCTAGGCTGAGGGTCACGGACAATGTTTTAGTTGGTCGTTGAAGTCTGAATTAGATCGCTTAGATGCCTTGACAGCGCGTGTTGATTTTTAACTTGATCGTTTGAAAGTTCTAAGAATGAATATTGATTGTAGCAAATGTTGACTCTCAGTTAAAATCTACCTCCACGATAGAACCTCAGTAGGCTATAGGCAGAACAAAAACGTTTGAATAGGCGGTACAGTTTGACTGATAAAATAGCTGGCCAAGTCAATTCGTGGTACCGATTAGGCTGCAAGCGCAGTAGGCTCTAGACTAGATTCTCCACAGACAGAAAGTAGTAATGAAGAAATAACTCGAAAAGTTAAGAACTCAAAAATTGCACAAAACTCTTATTTTCTACACTAATTCGCTCCTACCTCGAACCTGTGTTCGATATAGGAGTTTGAACATTATAAAACGATGCAAAAAAGTCTACAATAAAAAGGTATTACAATAAATGACCATTTAGCGCCGAAAAGTGATCGCCGATCGGGAAGATGAGATGAGGTAAGCTAAAATTGGTTGGGTGAGGCAGGTTAGGGGTGGGCGGAACCCCCAAAACTATTTGAAAGTAATTTTTTTCCTATATAATGATCAGAAACGAGTCTATTTGACTGAGAAAAATGGTCAGAGAAGGAGGCTGAGAGGAAAAAGCTTGGAAGCTTCAAAATCACCCTCCCCCCCAAGAAAAAGTCCCCCCCAAGCGGTGACGTCATGAATTGTTTTGAGTCTGGCTTTTAGGTTCTCAACGTATTCAAGCAGGTCCTGGGGTCCTGCGTCATCTTGCGAAGATGGGACCAAGATGTCCGCGATGGTCCTGGATTTCTGACCGAACACCAGCTCGTGGACCGACAGACCAAGGCCTAATATTTCTGCATTTTCTGGATGCATATTCCACTGAAATAAGTTTGCTACCCGACTCAGGGTCGCTCCCGGTTATGGCTCTCAGGGTCTCCCCTAGGGTCTTATGCATTCGCTCGCATTTTATCTTCGCTGCTATTTGGGACATGGTGGTAGGGAGTTAGAGGAAGACCTTCTTAATTCCGAAGAGTTTGCAGAATGACGTCATCAGGCTTGAAGTAAAATTCGAGCCGCAATCTGACACCAAAGTTTTCGGTGGGCCTATCATTGCGCACACGGATTGAAGTTTTTCCGCCAAAGTGTCCGCGTGCTGATTGGGGACCGGGAAAAGCCAAACAAAATTACTAAAAGAATCTACAACGCTGAAAATCAGGCGGTTTCCTCTAGTGGTCAGATTTAGAGGACCTACGACGTCACAGTGTAGTCTTTCTCCGACACGTTCAATTTGGTACGGCTGCAGTGGAGCTCGTACTAGCGCATAAGATTTACTTCTAGCGCATTCCTGACAGTATTTTATGTACTTGCCTACGTCAGCGTAGAGGCCATTCCAATGCCATGAAGCACTGATTGCAGCGTACGTTCTATCGCAACCAGCGTGACGGAGTTCTATATTGTGATGTTACCTAAGAATCTCTGATTTCAAGCATTCTGGGACAGCTTTCTGTTCAGCATAAGCCTTCAATGCCTTTGTTTAGCGACTCCCGTTAACGGCTAGTCGATGCAAAATATTTTCGCGGATAAAGTAGCGGTTTGCTTGAAATATTATCCGTCTCGCCGTTTTGTCATCTGGAGGCAGAGTGCCCTCCTCAAGGTATTGAATGATTGCCCCTACCTCGCTGTCCTGATGTTGCAGAATACCGAGATCTATAAATGGATCTGCTCCAGCGATTTCAATTCCTTCAATCATTGGTAAGGACTCCTCATCAACAGCAAGCGAGTTTAAGTCTGCTGCAATGTCGTGTCATAGAGCACAATTTTAAAATTTGCCCAAATCGGCTACCGGATCTTTGTCACCCGAGGACTGTTTAACGAAGCCTTAGACCGTCTGCGTCTTAATTGCAGCGTGTTGAATTTCGTGGCGCGCAGCAAATGACAACGCATTAAGTATACCGGAACTGATTTCATTTGAACCAGCATTGGGTCCGGCATCACGTGCTGTAGCGGTCACCGAGCTAACTGGCTCCATGTACTCAAAGAAATACTCGACTGTGCATCAATTGATTCCTGTTCTAAAACGTCGCCGCCGGTGAGACGATTGATCTCCGGCCCGTCGTTATCGCCTTGCATCAACGCGCTAATTTGCAGTCGGCCCTCCCCCTTGTCATTGCTTGACGATATCCCAGCAGGTTGTAAATCGACCGCTGCATTGGCCGCCAGAGGGATAATCGGCGTGATGATCGGCGTGTCAACATTAATTAACGCACGCTGCCTGGCGAGCGGGGGAGCGTGATGAAATGGCTCATTATTAGCCTCGTTGGCGATTACAGCACAGTCGCGCTGCGTGGCGCTCAGCAGCGGTGCTGTATGTGCCACGTGGTTGGTGGCGTCGGGCGTCGCCAGAATACAAAATTGGGTGTCCCCCACGAGTTCATCGTCCGGTTCGGCGTCAGGTGTGGGTTCGTATTCAAGGCGGCTGAGACTGTCGGCCAATGTGTTAGAGGATCCTTTGATGTATTCAACAGTGTTTGCCGATAGTTCAACAGACTGTCGGCTACAGACGACAACCAGCGTGACCAACGAAGCAAGCTGCTATTGTTGCTGATAGCAAAGGAACTAATATATTTGAGCAAAAGATGTTCACTTCTACTAACAAATGGAAGCACTAAGTAGTGGCGGAACTGTTACACGCTGTCACTATCGCTAGTGCCTCAATTTGAAGAAATCTTGCACCGAGTTTCTGCTGAGCCGAGCTGGCGCCCACCAGTAGCCAATCAATTTTTAGTACCCTCAGCGTAGCGCTCAGTCAGGTAGTAACATATAGCTTTACTGTACTGAGCCATCTGTCGTCAGAACTAGCTCGTCAAGTCCTGTAGGTTGCGAAAGGACTGGTGCATCTTTGAAACCCTCGCGAAATTGTTGAAATGCGCTCTCACATTCCTCTGTCCATATCCACAGCGCGTCAAGCTTTAACAACGCATTAAGTACGACAGAAATCTTAGAGTACCCTCTGATGTAACGCTTTGAAAACTGAAATAAGCCTAAAGCACGTTTGAGGGATTTGACATTAGTAGGTCGCGGGTATTCGAGCATAGAACGTACTTGGTCACTGTTAGCACCGATCCCGTCTCTTGTGATAGTGTGTCCAATGAATCTTAATTTATTCACGACAATACTGCATTTTCTACCAATCAGTTTGATTTTGTATTTCCGGAGGCGATCAAACACATTTTGCAAGTGTTTCTCATGCCTCTCAATTCGGCTATAAATTAAAATGTCATCAAAATATGATAAATCCGAATTTGCCCAATGGTCCATTGTCTACAGCAAATACTTAGCATAACAAAGAGCACAACTGACTTGGGATGGTGCTAACGCCAAAAGGTGCTCGCAAGTAATTATATTTTTTTCCGCAGCCAGTACAAAATTCCGTATACTACTGGCTTTCTGTTGCGACAGGGAGTGTATGGAACGATTTCTTGAGGTCAATCACGCTAAAAAATATTGGCTTTAGACTCCGACAGCGCATCATAAATGTCACAGTAATTTAGTAGAACCGTGAGTCTTCTGCGCAATACACTGATTAAGCCCGCTGTAGTCAGCAACTATTCGATACGATTGGTCATGCTTTTTGACCAACAATACGTTCGACGACCACGGGGAGGTTCTGGGCTCAATACATTTAATATCGAGTAGTTCCTGAACTTGTCGCTGGATCTCAGCGCGTGCTTTAGCGCTGTGTTGAAAGGGGCGCGCTCTAATTGGTCACGCGTGAGGTAGTGATTGTAAACTCTACTACAGTATTGGCCGTTATTTCTGAATTCTCCATCGCAAAAACATCGCCATTGCGATCTATTTGATCTACAAAGCGCTGTTTTTGTTCTTTAGTTAAATCTTCGTTTTCAATTTTGATTCCCATGCTGGCGGACGTATGCCTTTTTTGTTCAATTTTTGATTCTCTCGGAGTAGGCGCAGGGTCTGGCGCCTCGCCACTGTTTGACAAATTTGCTACAATATCGTTGATCCTTGACACTGTAGCAATGGGCGTATTTTTTGAAGAAACTTTTTCTTATTTGTCAGATTTAAAACAGAGCATCGTTTGAGACCTGCGTTTCTGATCAGAGTGCGCGCAACAAGCAACTCATTTTTTTTAGCTCTGCTGGCCTCGCTTAGGGGTTCCAGCATCAAAACCTTATCGTTGGAGAACTCAGAAAGTTTTACTTGAACGGCCATTGCGAATTAGCAGGAATATGAGTATTATTTACAAGCAAAGCCACACCGAGACAACCAGAACTGCGCTCCAGCTGAATAGATACAAGGTCACTATGCATTGAGTATCAAAATTCAAAACACATTTCTTCGCAACCAAGAAGTCTGCCTAGCAGCAATTTGTTCGGCAAATTAGGCAAAATCAAAAAGGTGTGCACAATATGCAAACCCTGCACAGAAAATTCTAAATCTACTTTGCCTTTAACCGCAATGGGCTGCTGGCTATTGGCTGTGAGCAGCACCTTGACGTCATCTTCCTCCAGAGGGCGGGCAGTTAAGCCTAGTCGTTTTGAATAAGCCTCGTCTATGACTGACCGTGATACCCCTGAATCAATCAGAGACATTGAATCATCAATGACATGCGATACTGCTTGTTTCACATATCATTAAAATTATCAACAATGATGATGTAGGTGACCGGATAGATCGTGAACGATTTTCAAGTGAAAATTTGTTATTTTGATTTAGTAGCATATCTTTGAATGTTCGAAGATATGCTATTATCTTCGAATGTTCATGCGAGGCCCTTCTAGGTCTCTACAAACCTACCAGGTTTGTGTAGGCCTGGAAGAAAATAGTGAAACTTAAGCATTATGCTTAAGTTTCATATTTAAGTAATATTTTCAGTAATTTGCTTAAGTTTCAACATCATTATGCTTAAGTGCTATTGTTTCACGGCATGCAGCAAGTCTCTTAGCTTTCTGACTATTATAGACTTCAATTATTCTAAGGCTTTGTCAGTTCCAATAATTAATTTGCATTGCTCTATAATCATTAATTAGGTGCAGTGGCAGATAAACCTTGATTTCTGTTTCAACTGCATTCGACTTTGCATTGTTGCGTCGGTACCCATTTTTGTAACGATTTGCGCATTTCCTAATTTTTCCTGCATGTAGTTCTTGTCCTTTACACCTACATAGTCTTTGCGTTATTAATTACTATAGGCCTAACTATACATGTACTTTATCTGTTTAATACCTTAAGCTCTAATCTGTGACTCATAAGCAGCCATACACATGGGCACCCGCACATTGATCCAAGGGGGTGAATGCTGGAAAAGCAGTTTGCACTCCCCTGGAAAAGCGCTTGCACCCCCCTGTGCACCTCTCTGGCTTTGCTAGATGGGTTTTCCAAGTGAGGTGGCGGTCCCAGAGGGGCTTAGAGTGGATTCTATAGACATTCCTCAACTTCTACTTCGACTCCTACATTGACCTAGAAAGACAATTTAACAGCAGCCCATAACTGCCATTCGAAAAAGCTGTAGATTTATTTGGAAATTCTAAACGCACAAATTTATTTCCACAAGAAATCACTATAACTTTAAATCAATGAAAACAGAAAATCATTTTCCTTCAAATCTATGACGTCGCGTTAATTTAACGACGTGGTAATTTAAGTCAAATGGATTAAGTAAAAAACTTTTTTGAATGGCAGTTATGAGCTGCTATTAAATCGTCTTCCTAGGTCAAGGTAGAAGTCAAGGTAGGAGTTGAGGTACGTCTATAAAATGCACTCTTAGTAAGGCCCTTTTTGTTACGGTCTGTTATGAACAGCAGGTAAAGCATCATAGGTCCGGTAGGCGAAAAAAATTCTGTCAGCACCCCCCCCCTCCGCTTGCATCCCCCTGCATTGTAAGAGTGTGTTTTGCACCACTCCCCCTGGATCAAATTATGCGGGCGCCCATTGCCATACGATACGCCCATTTTTCCGGGATATTCGTAAATTTGAGAAATAACCCTGAACGGCTTCCACTTCAGTAGCGCCAATAACGTCATGCAAATGACTCGTTCCGAATTAACAAATTTTGAGCGGTGGTGTATTACGGATTTATGGGTCATTAAACAGAAAACTACAGACGGCTGCTTGTGTAAGATAGTCGTCTGACGTCGATGATTGCGGCGGAAACGCGAATTCGGATTAGTTAGGCCTAAGTTGATGAATAGCCATAGTTAGACTAGTTAAAAAAAGAGATAATGACAGTTAAGAACGGGTTCGCAAATTTCTGTCAGCACCCCCCCCACCGTTTAGCGATCTTCCTGTCACTTTCGATCCTGTCACTTTCGACCTATAGTCGAAGTTCTGTAGATACATGTACATGCAGATATGTGAGATACAGTATGTCTGTAGATCCCCTCCTCCCTCTACTGCGCAATTCTGTACATAAATGACACTGTTCCTCGGTGCAGGAGACGTGAATGTTGCTGGCGTTGCGAGCCATAGCAGGACACAGCGCGTGATCGTCAGCGTAGGCCTACACAATTACTTGCCCACGTCACCGGTGAGCGTGCTGGCTCGAGGCGCCCTCTCCCCGCTCTCTTTCCCCTCGGACGTATGCGTTGCAGCCGATCCACAAGTAGTCGATTTCATTCGACAAATGGACGAGATCCGATGCAAGGTAAATTACGCGCAAAAATAAACAAACAAATTTGATTGTCCAGAAGTTGTCCGGCCCAAAAAATAAAACTTGGTTGTTAGGAGCTTCAGTGTGAAAATTTTAAGCCAAATAAAAAATATGTAACTGTTTTTTTCGTTGAACTCATTTTTCCCATTTGCAGTGCAAATCAAAGAAGGTTGAATGAGGCATGTGTCTAATTTTGTTTGGCGTTATATGCTCAGCTGGAGCAGCAGATGCGGGACTGTCTCTACTGCTCGATTACGTGGCCCGAGGATGGATCCGGACGGATCCGGCTGGCCTGCTGCGTCCCGCCGGACCACCCCGGAGCGGATGCGCTGGTCCAGGACTGGGCGGAGAAGTGCGACGCAGCGCTGCGCGTCCAGCTCAACGCTTACAAGGAGACCGATGTGAGCTTCGTTTGTTATTGTTGTATACTGCCTGTTTGCAGTATTTTAGGGTTTGGGTTTGTAGGGACGACTTTTATCCTGTCGGGGATCGTAGCTCACTGGTTGTCTTCTCTTGTTGAGTAGAGCCTCGCTCGCAGTGC